>CM057380.1:91759031-91924031 GCA_030015415.1 Cynopterus sphinx
TTGTGGGGGTTCTTGCATCTAAACTTGGTCTGCTGATTCTAACGCAGCTCTGCCTTTTCTACCACAGTCATGGCCTTCAGCTAGTGAAATGGACTGGGGTTAATATTCTTTACTCAGATAGTGTCGTGTCCCCCCACATTCATATGTTGATGCCCTAGTACCATCTGATAGCTGTCTTTATGAGAAGAGGACACTTGGATACACGCACAAAGGCTAGATGAAGTGAGGATACAGGGAGAAGGCAGCTGTCCCTAAGCCATGGAGAGAGGCCCCAGGAAAAACCAACCTGGCAGACACTTTGGTTTTGGACTTTCAGCCTCCAGAAATGCGAGAAGTGAATTTCTGTTTTTTAAACCACCCAGTCTGGTATTTTGTGTGGCAGCCCCAGCAAACTAATATAGATAGAGAAGCTGAGACCTCCTCAAAAAGGAAGTAACTTCTGTCTCAGAGAAAGTGCCTAAGCTTTCTGGAAATCCCCCTCTGTGGGGGTTCCCAGACAGATACTGCAGTCCAGCTGAGTCCTGGGTTTGCTCCTTCTTATGCTCCCTATAAACAAAAACGTGTCTCCATCTCCATCCAGAATTATTCCCCATCCTGGCCTCTCATGCTCTGCCCCCACATCTGTGCAAGCACCTATGCAAAATTTGTTGCCTTACCTTGTAAGGAAGTGCAAGGCTCAGGCTGCGTCGTGGTTAGGGTGACTCCTAAGACATCCTCCCAGGATTCGGTTCTTCCCATATAGAGGGATAGCAGCAGGCTGTCCATCCACAGGTTGTCTGGTTTAAGCCATTGCTGCCATCAGGCAGGCTGGGTAAGTTAAAGATTGGCAGAGACCAATCTCCTTAGGCACTAGCCAAGAAGCTGTATCTAAGGGTGTGCATATGGAGCAGTGAGTCTGAACAATTCATGGGAAAAAACAGGCAAGACATAATGGGTAGAAGACCAAAAGGTGACTAGTGAGTGGAGGCCTGCTCTGTTCACTTGAGAAACAGCCTGTTTGTTTCAGAGATCTTCTAAAAGGCTGGGCCCCACAGGCAGTGGTAGGCCGATTAACCCCCAGAGCTCACTCTTGTGTGTCTGTCAGATGCTGTTCTTCCTTTTTCTCCCAGATACCTGGGAAAGCTGTTTTCTCACCTGAGCTCCTATTTTCCAAGGTCTGCTGTGTCATACATATGCTGCCAACTTTTGCCCAGCTACGTAGGATCTGAACTGAGCACACAGACTCCTTGCAGGTTCTTAAAAACAATTTTTAGTTAATTGCTGGCATCTCTTGGTTCACCTAGGCATGCCTCGTTTATAATCTGGAATAGTGTTCTCTAGGTAGGCCTTCAACTGACACAGAGCAGCATGTCTGAGGGTGGCATGTACTGTGTCCACTCCTCCCAGCATGGTCCCCACAGTATGTTATTGGGCTGTGTCTGTGGGTGTGGTGTGACAGCTGACCCACTGAAAGGGCAGCCTGCCACCTTCACATTACCTGGTGAGTTTGCCTGCCATAGCAGAGGACATGAGCACTACGTTTGTGCACATCCAACACCGGGAAAGTTTCTGTTGTTACCTTACGCCCTGGAGACTTAGTAGCCACTTGGAGATCTGCTAGGACAAATCTAGGACCCTCCATACCTTCCGAAACGCCTCTCTTCTCTCCCACTTCCCCATCCTAGTCATTTAAAGAAAGATGATATTATACAGGCTAGGGTACGTGATGATCTCAACCTTGAGCATGCATCAGAATCATCTGGGGGGTGCCTGTGAAAGCACAAATGCGTAGGCAGCCCCCACCCCCAGAGTTTCTAGTTAGTAGGTCTGGGAAGGGTCTGAGATTTGGCATTTTTAACCAGTTTCAAGGCAATGCTGATGATTCTAGTCTAGAGCCCATACTTTGAGAACCACTAGGCTAGGATAATGGACAATAATAGATAATATCTCTTTGAGGATGTCTAATTAAATATTTGATTTTCTCATGATTACATGAACATGCTCTTGAGAATGTGAAGTAAAGCCGGGATCAGGGTTGTAGACAGGAGCTGACACAATAAAACCAAGAGTGGATGTTTGGTCCTAGTTTGCCCGAAAATGCCAATGAGACTAAGCATTATTTTTCAAAGGCTTCTTTTTGACTCATGCTCTGAATTGCATTCAAGGAACAAAAATTACAAATAAGGAAGAGATTTTTTAAGCATCAATTTTGAAATATCATTTTAAAAAATATTGAGTAGTATATTAATTCTCCATTGCTGATGTAACAAATTACCACAAACGTAAAAATCTAAAAGAGCACAAATTTGTTTTTCATAATGTTTGCGGGTTGGTAGACCAGGTGGGCTCAGCTGAGCTCTCTGCTTACTGTCTCACAAGGCCAAGACTGGAGGCTCTTGAGAATAGTCTGCTTCTGGACTCGTTCATGTTGTTGGCTGGACCTTGTTACCTGAGGTTGTAGGACTGAGGTCCCTATGTCCTTGCTATCTGTCAGCTGGGGGTCAATCTGTGCTCCCAGGCAGTGCCGACTTTCCTTCCCAGGCCCCTCCAGCAATTGTAGCCTGAGTCCCTCTAGCATTTCAAACCCCTCTGCCGCTTTCTGCCGAATTTGTCTGACTCCAGACAAAGTGTTCTCCTCGCACGTTCCTGTCTTATTTTTGTCCCGGATGACCCCTTGGTTTTCTATATCCTTTCTACATGCTGACTTGCCCCTGGAACTTTTTATCAACACTTCTTGGTTCTAGCATCCCCTCTCAGGTTTTTTCCTTCTCTGGTTTTTTTTTTTTTTTTTTAATAATACACTGGAGCCCTCCCAATTGTCCCCTTCCCTCCAGGTGATCCAGGATAATCTCCTCTTTTAAGGTCTGTCACTTTAATGGCATCTGCAGAGTTTCCTTTGCTATATAATGCAGCCTAGTCACACCGGCCAAGGATTAGGATGGGGATATCTTTGGGGAGCCATTCTGCCAACCACAAATAAATAATACGGTTGAAAAAAAAATTTACAGAAAAGTCTTACTTTTGCTCCCTGTCTTTCCTAACTGATTCTTCTGACCTCCCCTACCAGCTAGCCATTATTTTTAGTTCTTGTGTATTCTTCCAGAGTTGCTTTTTATAAGCATATTCACGCATATGAATATTCTTCTTCTCTCTACTTACACTGAAGGTAGCATACTGTACCCTTCTGTACCTTGCTTTTTTCTTTTTAAACCTAGCTGTAGTTTGGAGATATCTTTCTTACAGTGCATAGACAAGGAAGTTCATCCATCTCTATAAAGCATAGTACTCTGTAAATGGGTACTACAGTTTACTTACCCTGTCTCCTGTTGGTGGACTGCTGGTCTCTGTTCATCATTCTGCCATTTAATCAATCCTCTCAGTGACTAATTTCACACAAATGCCATTTCTTGCATGTGACCACTCTTCTTTTTTTGTTTTGTTTCAGTTCTAACGTCTAGTGACAAATTGGCTTGGTGACAGTCTCTTACAGCTTTATCCACAGGCAGATTGCCCAGGAAATGGAGGCTTTAGCTTGAATTTGTGAATCTGAATCATTGTTGGACCTGGATAGTCTCAATTCTTCCAAAAGGATCCTCAGCTTTTCTGTGGTAGGTCGGACCATCCCGGTACCACTGCTCCACCACGCTGCACACCTCCAAGGGGTGCTATCAACCTTAAGGCGATGTGAATGGCACCCCCTGATGTTATGCCACCAGGAAGTGTAAACTGCCACCCTGTCCCACCCTACTCCGTCCTGCCCTGCTACTCTGACTAGAAGGAAATTCTAGTCAGGTCCTCTGTTGTTATTCCCCCTGACTTTCTGGTTGGTGTTCACGCTCTTACCCAAAAGTGTCACTTCCTTTGACCCTTTGGAGGTCTCTGGCTTCTTACTCAGTCCCTTCTTCTTTCATATTTTCCCTGATGTTTTCCCAGCTATCTGGAGAAGATTCATAAGCTGATTTTTCTTCACATAAAATAGCAAATTCAATTTACCGCAGGACTTGGGCACTTGAAGCACACACCGTCGGCCTCTCATTTTAAGCCAGTTTCCTGTCCACCCCCATGCTCGCCTTTGTGAGCAGGTGTGCCTCGTCTTTGCCCTTCCTATGTGGTTCTGTAGAGGTGTCAACATTCAGCTTCATTATGAGACAGAAATGACTGGGGAGCTCCTCAGGTGACCTGCTTAGCCCTTTTTTCATAGTCTCTCTAGGACTCACCAGCAATGAGCTCCTCCCCAGAACTCTACTATTACCAGGGTAAAGTCACTGCACACTCAGTATCAGCCATCCATGACAGGGAGGGGCAGGATTGCCCCCTAAGCTGGGGTCAGGGTTAGGGAAACAAAGGCAGGGCCTGAAAACTGGGAAGATCAGAAAAGGACAGGCAGAGAGATGACTACACATCTATTTTAAATCCATTGGAATGAATTCCCTTGTCTTCTCCCAGTGCATCAGTTGGGCTCCTAGATGGAAGTTAAATGTCCTATCATGTCTCAGTATCACACAATATCCTTTATTTACTTTCCTTTGCTGCTGCTACCTTGCTTTCATCCTTCTTTCAGTCTTTAAACTTTCCACCTCAGGCCCTTTGTGTATGTTTTTTCTTGGCCTGGAATGCTGCTTCTCCTTCTGGCTAACTTCTATCCATCCTTCAGAACTCATTTTAAATGTCATTTCCTATAGGAAACTGTCCTGCATCCCCCTGCTCTGGGTTAATTCTCTCTCCCATGCTATTCTTTTTTTTTCATAACCCAAATGTAATTATTTTTATCTATACAATTAATCATTTCTTCATGTTCTGTCTCTACTATATACTGCAAACTTCATGAGAGCAGGGGTGATACTCATTACATTGCCTGGCATATAGGGGATCTCAATAAACATTTGGTGAATGAATGAATCAGTAGAAGGAAAGGAAGACAAAGACTCAATCATGCCTTCATCCGTGAGCACTTTATAAATGCCAGGCACTGAGAACATCAAAATAAAATTTAACATAGTCCTGTAATCAGGAAATCCACAGTTGAGCACATTCTTGGAAAGAAGAGTTAGGATTTGAGCATGAAAGAAGTGCTGGAGGAGAGAAAGCCAGGGATGCTGAAGCAGAGGACTCACTATTTGCTATGTGTGACTGCGTGACTACATTTGGTTGCTGAGATAGTATGTTCCTGTCTCATTTTTGTCCCAGATGACCTCTTGGTTTTGTGTGTCTTTTCTACATGTTGACTTGCCCCTAGAACTTTTTATCAAGGCTTCTTGGTTCTAACATCCCCTCTCAGTCTTTTCCTTCTCTGCCAGGTAGTTTTTTCATAATGCACTGGAGCCCACCCAGTTGGTCCCTTCCCTCCAGCCTGAGGCAGCTCATCCCCTTGACAATAACTGGCACTTAAAGATGTTATTTTATTTGCGTATAAAAAGTAATTCTTTTTGTCCTGGGGCAATCTGTTACTTGTATTACAACTTTACAAATATATAAGGCCCCTGTATTTACATTTTAACACAGACCTGCCAGGTTCCTGTTTGGGGAGGAGTCTCACTTAAAATCTCTCCATTTGCATTAGGGGTAAAGAAATGTCACCTAAGAGGTTGCTCGGTTTACCTGCAGAACAATTCCAGATGCAAATTGATGTTCCTGGTTAGTTGGGGTGGGGGGTGCACATGGGTACTCATAGCCCCCAAACCCTGGTCTTGAGCCCACAAGTACAGGCCCTAACTTAAGCACCAGCCTGACTGAGAGGCTGGGAAAATATTAAGGGGTCTTTGGTCAGTCTTGGTCATAATCGTGGAGGTGTATTCTAAGCCCTATTTGAGGATAGTTTTGAAAGCAGAGCTGGCGCTGTTCCCCATCTCCACCTACCTCGCCCTCTTGAACAGGTCTTTGGGGGTAATTTAGTCTCAGCTTGGAACTTCTCAGTGTATCACTGTCCAGATACTGTTTTGCTCCTGCAGACCTCAGTTTCTCTATAAAACAGCTGGAAGTGCATTTCCACCAGCATTTAAAAAGGGGAATGAAGAGAAGGTGTGGCCCCCCGGGGGGCAGGCGCCCATACTGTGAAGCGAGGGCTGACTCAGTAGGCCTAGCCAGTACCTGCCTGGTGCTTCTGCTTAGGAGAAGCTGCAGCTCATGGAGGCTGTTTTAAAAAAGACAACGGGCCAAAATGGAGCCACTTTTGCTAAACTATGTCACCAAACCAAAACTTAGTAACTAACCTAATTGCACTTTCAGCCTTTCTCAGTAAAGGAACTTTTAAACCAATCCATCTGGAATATCATGGTCAGGACTAGTAAGATTGTCTGCCTGGGAAGACCCCTGCCGTAATTACCCTAAGGGAAAGAAAGGGTCCTTGCCTGATATAACCCACTCTTTTAACTTCTTAGTCCCAATTCTTTCTGCTTATAAAAACCTTTCTTTTTGTACACTCATTAGTATGGCCTTCTAATTGCTAAATGGGATGCTGTTTAATTCATGAAAGGCTTAATAAAGCCTAACATCAGGTTTACTCCATGAGTTTTCTCTAATGAGGCATTCCTTCCACCTCATGCTCGGGACACAGAGGACCCAGACATTATCCTCAAAGGTGCAGTTTCTCCTTGGAAAGTTCCTTGGTGGAAGCACAGTATGAAAAGATTCTGGATGGTTGGTGAAAAGCACAGGGATTTGAAGATGGCAGCGAAGCTCTGGTTATGTTTTATAGAGTTTATTTGAGCCAAACTGGTGAAATATGCCAGGGAGCAAGATCTCAGATGCTCCAGAGGATGACAGTTTTCAGTTTCTTTTATGCATTTGAAATTAAGGAGGGAACTTAAGGGAATATGACATAATGGGGGGAGAAAGCATGGTGGGGATGAGATTACAGGGTAGTTAAGATTATGTGCTCTCTTGAGGGGTCTGAAAGGATTGTCACCTCTCAGAAGGATGGGTCTGGAAGGTGGCTTCATTTAACCTAGGTGCACAGAAACAATGGACAGGGCTTGCTTGAGGCAAAGGTAAGCCTCTTACTAAAGAAGTTATGTGCCTGGGGCATGACCTGCCATGACCTTCTTAGTTAGGAATTCATGATCAGTTCACCCTGTGAGGTTACTTTCCATAGAACCCCTTTTTCCTCCATGTGTTTGTATTCAAAACTACGCTCTGCTGGCCTTTGCAGCCCTTCCTTTCCAGTAAGTGCTACAGGATGGCAGAGGAGTTGTGGTAAGCTGAGGAGGGCACACGCTCCTCTTCAATGTCTTTCTTTTTCCTAGGATGCTGCTCAGGGTCACATCAAATCTCACCTCCTTTATGAGGCAGCCACCAACTCCCTCCCTGACTCCTGAAGCATTTGGGTCTTTTTATTTGTGTAGATAATGCCATATGGTGCTGTTTGGTAGCTAGCAAGACATGAGTGACAAGGGGAACAAAGGAATAGGAACCCAGGATAGAGACCGCCCAAAGAACACCCCGATGGTAGCAGAATTCTGGGTACGTATGTACACACTAGGCAAAGTTATATAGCAGCCAGGTGTCAATCAAAATGACCTCACGTGCCAATCACCTAGGAATGCCTTTGGAACCACCCATCATGGCCCAAATATAAGGTAGATATTCCCATTTCTAGGCCCTTTTTGCCCTTCTGGGCTCCCCTTTTTGTGTTTCTGGGTTCTCCCTCTTTTTGATGGCCTTTTTGTCCTTTTGTGGCCATTTTGGCCTCTTCTGGCCCCTTCTTTTGGTTACAGCGCTGGGACCATATGCCTCCTTGGGGCATACTTTGTTTTTCTCCATGTGCCTCCTTGGGGCATTCTTCGTCTTTCTAAAATATATTTTTAATAAAACTTAAATCTTAATGACCTGTGATTCTTCACTGCTTCATTTGAGGAAGAACCAAGGAAAAATGCTAACTAGATGTCTGTGCTGTTGTTATCCCTCTCCTGCCCCACCACCAGTGGGGTGACATGGAACTCCCATCGGCCCTAATGGTGCCACCACTATTTAAATTTTTTATGTGCAGCTGCCTCCTGAAATGTAGTAGTTTTCAGCCCTGGCTGCCCATAAGAATTGCTAAGGGAAGCTTTTAAAAAAATGCCAGTGCCCAAGTCCCAAGCCCAGGGACTCTGACTTGATTGGTCTGGGGTGGGGCTTATACCTCAGTGGCATGTAAAAACTTTCCAGGTGATTTTAACGTGCAGCCCAGGCTGAGAACTTGAGGGCTAGAACCAGCATTCAGCAGGGCTTTCTTAAGTCTGTGTGGATGGAAGGGTTGCTCATGGAGTCTTTTATCTGGCTGATAACTGGTGCCTGGGCAATCATAGAGGGATGAGCTAATAGAAGTGTCTAGTAAGAAGGTAGTGAGGGCATGTGTGGTAGGCATTGTCAGCTTGTTCACTCCAGGAGCAACCAGGGAGGGGCTACTAGAGGGCCTGTGATGCACCCACTGCCTCCTGTCCTCTGGGTGAAGGAGATTGAGCTCCCATACATAGTCCTTGCTCAGGAACCCCTCCTTCTGAATGATCCTTTGTGTGCTGTGTTTATGTTTTACACTCCACCTGTCTTCTCTTCTCTTCCTAGGAGGCTTTAAACAAAGTGCCAGTTTAATGTACTGTTCCCAGCTCAACCACTTATTGTATGACTTGGATTAAGTTTATTGGCTTCTCTGAATTGGAGGTTCATCATCTGTCAGATAAGGATGAAATTCCTGCCCATCGCTTAAGGTTACTATGGGGATTACATGAAATGGTACATGTCCACAGGAAAGGCTCAGTGGATGTCTACTATTGCTGCACTTTTTACCTGCTTCCACCCTTAGGTAACTACAGAACTGACTATATAAGCTGGTAGGCTGGTTATAAAACACTTGGGGCCTCAGTTTCTATATCTTATACAATAGGGACAATAATAGGTCCTTCACAGAGTTGGAAGGTGTTAGTAGGTTAAGGGCAGAGCACAGAAGAGGCCATCGAGAGGATGGGCTCCTCTACTTCCCACTTCTCCCTCATCTCAGCCTCATTCTTTCCAGTCCCTCTCACCTCTCTGTCTCTAAGTCTTCTTTCCTTGCTCAGGCTCCTCCCTTGATCCTCCTGAATAGTACTAGATTGGGAGGCTCTAGATAGAATTTTTGAGATTCAGGAGGAGGTAGTTGTAGAACAAAGAGGAGGAAATGCACGTTAAGAATAAAAGAGCTGTTTACATTAGAGTCACAAAGACTGGTCAAAGAACAGTTTCAAGTCTCCTGTGCCTATACTCCCTCAGCGACAAGAACCGAAGCCTGAAAGAGGTAAGGGGAACTATGTGGCTTCTTTCATTCATTTCTTCATCTACTGGACAAACATTGATGGAGGTGTCATATGCCATGCACAGTGCTTTAGGGAACAAGATAGTCTCTTACATCAAAGAAGGTGCATCCTTGAGGTAGAAACACAAAGGTACCTGAGATATTCCAATATGGTATGTTAGTACTAAAAGAGGTGTAACAGAGTGAAATGCTCAGCCTCTCCGACTCCATCTTGTTTAACCCTGCTTTGTTTCCATGGCCTTTAGGTTAATAGCATCTGCTTAGTCTTGCATAGAGCATTAGAATAATTCTGCTTGCTGCTTGAGTTTTACAAAAACATCCCCTTACCAGAAACTACCTCTCACAAGGAGATAAGGAAAGTTTGTACTATTTAACCTCATGACTGGACTCATATCAACTAGAGTCAACAGTAAGGACAAAGCAATCTTCCTCATACCACTGCTGCTGCCTAGGTCTGTGGTCATCAGTCAACCTTGAACCTCTCTCATTTTCCCTTTCCCTTGATATAAAAGAAGCCTGAACTCCATACTTTCTTAAGATGGTTCTTTAGGATGCTTGTCCATGAACTTCTCAGCGTGCTGGTTTTTTGAATAAAGTTGTTTTCCTTTCCCCAACACCTTGTCACAACTCATTGGCTGTCTTGCGGTAAGCACTATGAGATTGGACTTGGTTTCAGAGGGGCCTGAGCACAGGAGCAGCACTTGACCAGCACCTGACCTGGTCTTTTCCTTGGGGTAAGGGTCAAGACTTCTGAGAGTAAAATAAGTCCAGGTTGAGATTGGAGTTGGCCAGATAAAGGGGGAAAGAAAAAATTTTCCAGGCTCAGTGAACATGGGAACATGTGGGAAGGGTGGAGGCCAGAAGAACTTATTTGGGGAATGACTAAGACTTCAGTATGACTAGCTGGGGGAGTGAGCGATCAGGCTAGTTGAGGTGCCATGGGGCACTTTTGAGAGTTTTTAGAAGAAAAGTGACATGATTTGATTTGCTTTACTAAAGTTTCTCCTCCAGAGAGAATCTTGGAATACCTTGTGCTTTACAGGCTAGACAAATACGATGGAATCCTTGGTGAACATAGAGCTCAGTCATGTGGATATTTACATTTCAAAGGCAGCTGGCCCTTTTCTTTACTTGTTCAAGAATTACCCAGCAACCATCAAACCAGGAAATGTGGGCAGTCCCTCTATTGCCCTGTTAACACATGACAATAAAAATGAGAATAAAAATCCTGCGCCCTAGGAAGACGAAGGTCTCCATTCCTGCAGTAGAGAAAACGCAGGACGTCGATTCCTACATTTACTTTGAAGTTTGCAAGATGCGGGTATTGGTATGACTGATGGTGAATCCCTGAACTAGCGAGAGGAAAGGGCAATATAGACTCATAAGGTATGACAATTGTCATAAAGAAAAAGCCCCTGCTCCTCCCCACCCCCCAAATAGAAATAAGAATGGAACAAGAAAATTATGGCGAGTGCAAAGGTAAATGTTGGTGCTTGCAAAGAGAGTGTTAGAGACTGGAAACAAAACAATGGGAGACAAGGCGACTCCAAGACAAGGCTTGATCCACAGGGGTGCTTCTGTGTTTCACTGAAGATGGATAAAAATTAAGTAAAAACAAACAAGAAAACCCAGCTCAGGCTTATTGATGTGCCATTGGCATTTATCATTGCCTCCCAGGCTGCCGTGCGTAACTGTGCAAGTTGAACACTGCACAATTCTAGGGGGCATATCGCTGACATAGACTCATATCTTTATTGCACTTGTTCAGCAGATGGCATGCAGACCAATGGCTGTGCTTACCAGCCACCTTTTGCAAGACACTCTGGTCTTATTTACCTCTTCCCTGTGATATCAGGTTGAGAAGACCTGACTGTCTTCCATCTGCAACAAACAGATTTTTCCCCTCCCTCCCTCCCTCCCTCCCTCCCTCCCTCCCTCCCTCCCTCCCTCCCTTCCTTCCTTCCTTCCTTCCTTCCTTCCTTCCTTCCTTCATACATGCCTGCCTGCAGCAGCAGGTGTTTTGGGGTGTCTACTCTGAGCCAGGCGCTGTATAGAAGAGGAAACAGTGGCAACAGTTCAGAAAGCCTTCAGGCAGCTTTCAAGTTCATATGGAGAAATAGCTTAAACAATCATGGAGATACATAAATACAGAATTACAAATTGTGGTGCATTCTGTAGAATAGAAGAAAAGGATGTTAGGTAGAGTAATAGAGATTAAATTTACATTGGAGGGTGTTCTCTGAAAGCTCCCTGAGAAAGAAATATTCACTTTGGGGCCTGAGAGATGAACAGGAGGAGCTGGTTTACAAAAGGCAAAGTGAAATCACACTGACAACTCTTAGAAGTGCAAACAGTCATCACATCTGAGATGCTGAAAGAAGGCTGGTCAGTGGGCAAAAGGAGCAGGTGGGGAGAGAGGGTTGAGAGATAGTTCCAAAGCCAGATAAAGTATGGCCTAGGGGCCCACAGAAGGAGTGTTAGAATTTACTCTTAATGTAGTGGGTAGACTCTGAAAGGTTTCCAGCAGAAAGGGACAAGAAGGACATGCTGTTATTCGTGCTTTTAGACCTGGAGAATAAATTGAAAGGAGACAAAGTGGAAGTTATTAAAATAGATCAAGAGAGAGTGGCTAGGTATTAGGGTCATGGTGGTAGAAACAGAAATGAATGACTAGAGATCCACACTGGAGGGGACTAAGCAGGATCTGGCGAAGGTGTGGTGTGGGAAAAGTGGACAACACCAGCCGACTCCTCATTTTTTCTAGTAGGAATCAGGTTTCTGGCAGAAGCCATTGAGTGCATGGATGTGCCACGTACTAAGAAGGAGAAAATTGGAAGAGGATCAGGTTCTATGGGAGAGGAGGTAAAAAGGTATGGGGTGAGCTTTGAGGTCTGCATTTACTTTGTTACTGCCAGAATATCAAGAGACATAAGCTTCTCAAAAAAGACAATAAAAACTTGTTGAACACATACTATTTATGAGCCCACACTATATAAAATATGGGGATTTCAGCAGGGAATGAGATGACACGTAAGGAAGATGAGTAAGTTCTGGGGTGCACACACAGCATGATGATAGTTAACAACACTGTAGTATATTCATGAAAATTGATAAGAGTAATCCTGGGTGTCCTTACCCGGTTCTACACAACCGGTAATTATGTGGGACAATGGGATTTAACTAACTTTATTATAGCAATCGCTTCACAATCTATACATACAAAAAAATCATCACATCGTACACCTTAAACTTACAAATGTTATTTCCCAATTATGTTTCTCTCAACAAAGCTGAAAAAATATGTAAATAAATACAAAAGATAACGTGGTGGGCAGGAGAGCAGAGTGTCGGGGAGCATGTTTCTCGGAGTATGTCTGCCTGACATAAAACACATTACTGATCTGGGCTGTGCTCTGCATCTGGAAACTCACACACTTCCACGTTGTCACACAGGACAACAGCAGTGGAGCGTCTGAGTACAGTGCCTGGTGCACAGTAAATACTACGTCATTGTTAGTGATTTTTGACCAGATATTTAATACGTGTTGCAATATAATGGGGAAGCTAGACACTGAACAAATAACTTCAGGGGTGATGAGCTTTTGCACACATCAGTCTTACTTTTCAGAACTTGCCTCTTAGGATCGCGACGTGGTTTCTTGGCAGGGGTTCTCCACTTCTTGGTTAATGACGACCTGTTCCATTCTGCTGGGGTCAAACGTCTGTGGCTTGTGTATGACACCATTCATGTCTCCATTATGCTCCAGGGCACTCTACTGGCAGACTCTACATTCTAAAAAACAGGGAGAAGGTATTCCAACCGGGAGCCACACCGTCACACCCATGGTTAAAGAGTCAGAGTCCTCAGGGGTTGACCCCTATCCCCACAGCCTCGCACTATCCATTCTGTGCCCTCCAGGGGCAGTGCTTTCCAAATATGTCAGCCTTTTCTCTCCATATGCCTTATATGGTGCCCTTCTTGATTTTTTTTTTTTTTTCAGTTTTAGGCATTAGCTGTGTGTTTCCCACTACAGAAGATGAAGATTTAGGTCTTTCTCTCTCTCTCAGCTCTGCCCCCTACTCCTACCACCACACACACATTTTTCTATCCCTCCATCATCCCAATATATTTATATCACAATTTTTTAGCTTTATATTCAGTGCCACATTAGTAACCTTAAATAGACACTGCTGAGCTATTTCATTTACCAGAACTTTTCCTTTTCTGCACAAATATTTGTATTTCATGGAATCAAGAATTGTCATATTTTTTCTTTTACTTAGTTTTCTGTTTTTTCTGCCTTTTTATCCTCAAACCCTTCTCTCTTCATGTGAAACTCTTATTAGGCATCCTACCAATTTAATCTTGACTAACTTTTCTCCCAGAGGCTCTTTTGCCAGCCCTAGCTACACAGCTCTGGACTAAAGATTTTCCTTTATCAAGCTGGGAATTTCCTCTGCCTCTTTCTTGCCTCTGTTTCCTAGATCCTTAAGTTCCTTTTTCCTGGTTTACCCTCTTATTTTGGATGATCTTAGGTTCTTGTCCCCAGTGTTCTGAAATTTCACCATGTGGGGTCTTGGTGTGATCCACCTTCATCCATTGTGCTGCGCTATCCAAGTACCCTTTAAATATGGACTCATGTGATTAGTAGTTGAGCGATGGTCCCAGGGATGAGGAGCACAACATAGGAAATGCAGTCAGCGTTAATGTAATGACTAGGTGGAGAGCCAGAGGAGAGAAAGAGCATCTAAGGGGTTTGTTTTATAAACTATGTAAATGTCTAACCAATGTACTGTATATTTGAAGCTAATAAAATAAAGTTAAAAAATAGCTATAAAGATATAGACTTAATGTCTTTAAGTTCTAAGATACTTTCTTAAATAATTTTTTTTTTCATTTTTCTCAACTCTGTTTTCTCTTTCTAGAATACGAAGTTTCCATATATTTGGTTTCTTCAGCTGTTCATCTTTTGAAAAAAACCTTTTCCTTCAAATTTTCTTTTCTTTGTCTTTTCTTCTATACCCTGGAAGATATCCTCAACTTTATCTTTAAACCTTTGTATAGTTTTTCATTTTTACTCTGTCGTCATTGTTTCCAAGAATTCTTTTCACTCTCTTTTATAGTGTCCTGTTCTTGTTTCATGGGTACAATGTCTTTTCTTAGCTTTCTGTGGCTAATAATGTTAGATGAAGTTTTCTTCTTCCTATTCCGTTTCTTCCGAGATTCTTTTTGCTGTCATAAATAACATTACTCAAATGTAGTGACTCTTGGCTATCTGCTTTTTTTTAAGAGTGGAATTCTAGAAGCCTTGTGTACATGCGGGACAGGTGGTCGTTGGCCATACTTTTTACTGTATGGTGACCTGGCAAATCTTTGTCAGGATTATTAGGTCTTTTCTCTGAGGCTGGTTAAAGCCCCAAGGAAGGCTTTTCTCTTTTCTTGACTGTGGGTGTAAGTTGGTTGCTGCTTTCTGAGGGAGTAGTCAGGGGAAAAAGGCTTAGGAGATTTAGTATTCAGTGTATAAAATTTTAATAACATCCTCATTTTTAGTATGCCACCCCCATCCTTAACTAGGCCAGAAACTCTGTTTTACCTTTCCCTGAAAACAAATCTGTGCTGCTCTGTCAAAAAAAGAGTAGGGAGAACATCTGTGGCTCTCATTTTATTGTTTTTGTTTATAAATGGTCTAGCTTACTTGACCTTTTTTCTAGATAAAAAAAAAAATTCTAATAATTTCTCCATCCCTCCTGTGTTGGATCCACCTTCACCCCTACTTTCAGAGGTATTCTGAGTTATTTCTTGGCTTTCCTCACTGCTGGTTTAAGATTCAGCTTTTTAAAGTCTTCTAAATTATTAGCACTTATTCATCTACCTTCTAACTTCCAAAACTAGTTTGCTATTTTCTCCATTTCTATTTTCTTCATCCTTATGAATATATGCTTAAAAAAGAAAAAAATTCTCACTGTCATTTTATTGGGATTTTGAAGGGAAACTAAAGTTAATTCATGTGTTTAATCTGCCATCTTTAACTGAAAACCAGCCCATGCACTTAAGAATATGATTGACTCATAGGAAAATTGAAAAAGCTCTTACTAAGTACTCACATTTTTTGCAAACTTGTTTATCTGGTTCTTTAGTTCACAGAGAACAAAAGGTAGCATATTAGAGGGGAGGGTTGCTAGAGAATAGACCTACCAGAAGTAAATTAAGTATGACAGGAGAGAAAAAGCATATAAACGGATATACAAGCAGAACCATTTAGAACCATTTAGAGCTACTGAGGTAGTACTACATACCTCAGCAGCATCACTAAACCTGGTGATAGTTTAATAGCAACACAATATAATAAATGTTTATTAGAATGAATCTGACTCATCAATAAAAGGTCAAAGAATATTACTTATAATATTACTTATAATTGCATAGTTACTTTATAGTTTTAAAGATATTTTCACATGCATTATTTCACACACATACACACACAAACTTATTTGGTAAAAATTTTAGTAAAAGTCACACATTATTTTCCTCCTTATTGCAGATAAAGGCATTAAGGCTTATGGATATTAATTTTTTTTTCAATATCACATGGCAGTTCTGTGAGAGCCCTAATTTATTTGCTTCCTAAAAATACTTTGGTTCTTAAAAGCCCAAACTCCCAGGGGGGTGGCTCCATAGTGTGGTGGTTAGCACATCTGCTTTACACACAGAAGGTCCTAGGTTTGCACCCCAGGTGGAGCCACAGGACGCAACCCAGGTGCGCCAGGCCCCCTGGGTGTATACCACCAGTGTGTGGTAGAAGGCACCCCGCTTTCAGAGATTCAGTTCTTAAGGGGAAATAGCAACATCCATAGGTCAGGGGTGGAAGTGGCCCGTGGGGGGGCGGGGAAATGAAAGAGCGGGGAAGAAGCTCAAGCTCCCAGTATCTAGAAAAATCTTCTCATGCCTGATAATGTCTATTCCTGTCCCACCTTCGATGATCGGGGCTCTCCTCCACAGTCTGCTCTTCTATGCCTAGCACAGGGGCTCTAAGCATGGGGCTCCCCACCAGCTTGAAGACCTTCCCTTTCCTTGCTACAAGGGAAGGCAGTAGGTGGAAACTGCCAGATGCTAGTCTAGTCTCTACTCCTTACCAGCTGTGTGACCTTCAGGAGGTTACCTAAACTCCAGGTGCTTCAGTGTACTCACCTGTCAAAGGGGGTGAGCAATAGTCCATATAAGATCACTAGGATTAAATGAGTAAACATATATATAATTTTCAATAAGCTTTAGCTATAATTATTTCTATTTTCTTAACTCTAGGGATCAGAGGACCTTATTTATCAACTATAAAAATGGTGTATCAAGCGCTGTAAACCTTTACCTTAAGGAAACTCCTACACTCTGCTCTAAGTTATGTACAGCAACAGCATATAATTTATGATATTGGTAGGAAAAAGTTGTTTTAACGAACATGCCCCTCAAATATGTTTGAAGCTGTAGATCACTTTAATTCCAAAAACCTCTCCTTGTCTTCAATTTTGGAATCATAACCTACCCGTCTTCTCAGGCTTCATTCCACTTAGGTTTAGTTTTATAGTCACTAAAAGATGCTGTGGTTCTCTTTTTTTTTGCCCTGTAGATTTTCAGATTGTGAACAAAAGCCCAGTTCCACTTCTGATGGTCATCTTCAATAAAGCATAAAACACCGAGCCCTGTCTCCCATTTTACAGACTCCGTACTTGGCAGAGCACTCTTCCAGAACGACCTCCCCTTTTACACTCTCGCTTCCTGTTTTCAAATACGTCTTTTCTGTAGACAGTGCTTCCAGCCACATCACGGAGGGGGCTGATGGTCCCTCACAAGTGACTGCAGCTACAGAGGCCTAGAGGTTGGCTCTGGACAGCTGCCCCGCCTCAGCAGCTTTGCAGAGCCTGCTGGTCAGCCTCCTGGTGCTGACCAGCTGAAGTTAATTGCCTCTGATCCTGTGTCCAGGTAAGTGAGCTGAGCCATTCCCCAGTCTGTCTCTACCTCATGATCAGAGTCCTCCATGCCCCTCGCCCAGGTAGACTGTTTAACATGGAAACTCCAGCCTCAAGATCCACAACCCTCTGCTGGCTTTACTGGACTCCCTGGCCAGGTCATGAGCTGCAATCCCAGAGCCAGGCTTTTAAAATGAGAAAATTAATTCCTACATTTAACCAAAGGTTTTAGAAAGAAAAGCTTTATCTGTAGTTCTGCTCTGGTATTTTAAAAAATCTTCACATGACTTATCTTCAAAATCGGTGATCTGCCCTTCTTGCCTTCTGCCTTAGTTAGCTTTGGTTTTCCTTACTATTTGCTTGTTCCTTCTGAGTCCTCTTACTTTTAAATAATCAATCTTGAGGTTTTGATGAACGTATTTTTAATTCCTCTATGTTTTCACTTTTGGATTTCATCTTATTTACTAAATGGGTGATCTTTTTACTTTTTGGAGATGACAAGGGGCCCAGATCGAGCCATTTAGGAGTAGCAGAGTGGAAATGCCAGAGGGTTTGTGGGTATATTGGTGGCAGAAGGCCTTGGGGGTGGGTGAGAAGGAAACGGGTGCATAGCAATATGCAGACCATGTGTGCAACAGAGAAGTCAGTGTCTTAACTAGGTTGGCCCAGGTGATGTATCACAATAGTTACTTTTAATAATAGTGATGGCTCAGATTTATTGAGAATTTCCTCCACTCCAGGTATGTTGCATGCATTCTTCACTTAATTCTCATGTTGGACCCTGTGGGCCCTGAAAAAGAAGATACTAAAAAGGGCATCTGGTGGCTAATTGGGTTCTAATTAGTAAAAAACAGAGCCAAGTGTCCATCTCTACACAGAAGTCTCTCACGCAAACTGAGCTTCAGAGGTAGGCCCGCACTAAGGCACGGGCCTTCTTCACTGAGCTACCTTTTTGCACTGTGTCTGGGTAGAGCTTCCTCTGGAAAGGAGTTCCTGGAAGTGTATTTCATCCAATAGGACTGAGATTTCCCTGTCCAACAGGAGCTGTGTAGCTATAACCCCCACATTATCATCTTCAATGACCAGTCAGAGCGGCTCCATTCCGTCCAATCAGGACAGTGCCTTTTGGACCAACCTAACTACGAGGATCTGGAGTCCTCATTTGTATGAGGATGGATCAATTGGGAAACAATAGGGGCAGGGACTTCTCTCTGTACAAGTCAGCTTCCCTCTGGCTCTGGCAACCAGTTTCCTTTTCCGTAGAGCAGAGTAGACAGAGTTTCTCTGGCTGGGCTGGAGCTGAAATCCTGAAGGAGTCTTGCCACAGCAGAGTGGAAGGGGAGGAGCACCCCAGAGCAGAGCTGCCTTGCCCTAGGGCTCCTTCTCTGCTGAATCACAGTTGAACTGTTTGCACTGGGTAAAGTTTCCTTCTTCACACTCCAAATTTGGGATTCTATTTGGCATTGAATTGACGACAACCACCCGTTGACAACCCTTAGTGTCCTGCTCCCACAGTCTTGATTTCTCCCCCTAAAACATTTACCTTTTATTATGATCTATGTTTTTACTCTCTGTCCAGGGGTTTGCTCCTCTAGTTCACACACATTTGGTGTGTGTGTGGGGGGTACACTTCTCAAAGTTCATGAGCAGATTTCAGAGTACTTCCTTGTGGTACTTGTCCAAAGCTAGGCTCAGAATCCTACACAAACGGTGCACACAAATACACGTAGTCTCCCCTCAAACAAACCTAAAACCCGCACGTGCCCATACACTTGTAAACACACACAAGCACGTATAAACTCCCCAATGAACAAACAGATAAACACAGCAACACACACAAGCATATAAACCCACACTCGACCCTGCTTGCTGTCTTGGCTCCAGCAGGTACCGTTTTCCCTGCCTCTCTTCAGAGGCCTGTGCAACATGAGGCTGGAGGGAAGTGAAACCTGCCTGGACAGGAAGTGAAATAGAATGTTGAACTTTGTTTCTCCTGCTTCTGACACAGCTGTTGAGGGGACTAAGCAAACAGTCTACAGTTTCTGGAGCTGCTCTCAGGTAACTGGGATCCCCGGGGTGGGGGTCTGGATGGAGCACTGGGCTTGTGAGGTTACCATAGGTAGCTGGGAAGTTGGGCACTTAGTCTTCGTTCACCTGACAGCAGCTGTCCCCTCCTCTCCCCTTTTGATGGGGTGGAAGAACTTAGGCTTTCTCCACAACAGGTTTGTGAAAACGGTTGTGGTCCCAAGGACGTTGACTCAGAATCACAAATGCATGATCCGTTCCTTTGTTCTCAGTCCGAAGACAAAGTATTTTTACAGAGTTTTCCTTCACCCTCTTTCTGAAGAGGAGAAAGATGGGTAAACATAGCAATAAGGGACTTTTCCCCTTATGCTTGATCAAGCTGGTCCTGACCAGTATTAGATAAATTTTGTCTGGCAGGCCACGAAGAGTCTCCAGGTGCTGAGCCACACAAATACTTTTAGGGTCTTTAGAGAGGATGGAGTGGAGATTTGGGAACTTGGTGGCTTCTGTTATGTGTCACTAGGAAAAGAGAGAGACAAGGGGCTGTGGCCATTGAGTAGAGGATGCAGCATGGAGGTAGATGGAATAGCAATGTGGATGTCACTGTCCTCTTGCCTTAGAGATTTCAGTTGCAGGCAACACTGTAGTCTGAGAAGAGATTCGAGGACTTAATGAAGTTGAAGTGTTCTTCCAAAGTCTGACTCTCTGTAGCTCCTATCTATAGCTCCAACCATAACTGAAAGACTCGAGTAAATGCTAGTCCTGAAAAGAATCTGGGATATAATGTATTTCGGTGATTACCAAACTTTCCATTTTTGTCATATTCCTGCACCTCTATTTACATAATATATTTCTTTAAAATAACTTATTTAAAATTTTTTTTATTCAACCTGAACAGTGATATTTTGTATCACTGAAGGGACATATACACACTTTTGGAACCACTGATATAGTCTCATTCACCATTTTTACAGGTGAGCAATCTAAGACCCTTAGACATTAAGTAATTTACCCAAGGTCTTACAAAGACATACTAATTTGGGACTGTACCTGAGGTCTCCTATTTTAAGGTCTTGATTTTTTCCAGTATAACATATGCAGAAACAATTCGTAAACGTAATTCAAATAGATAATCATGTAAAGTGCTAAACCTAGTGCCTGGTAGGAGACTCAATAAATACGAGTTTCTTTCCTTCCTCTCTTACATCCCTACTCACTGCCCACCAGGGCTAGCCACTCTCTGGAAGCTTTTACAATCATTTAAATGCTAATTTTTTGAAATATCAAGATGATGTATCTTTGTGTCACTGTTGAGTAATTGGCTGTGCTGGGTAGGTACCCAACAAGTCTTTCCAATCTAGAGACGCAAGTCTTCAGTTCTGAGACAAGTTCTTGTATTTCCTTTATTATCTTATTATTTATTTATATTATTTGTATTAATTTATTTCCTTTTTCTGCCATCTTTTTTTTTTCTTCTGAAATATATATTATTTGGGTGTTGGATTTTCTGAACCAATAACCATCTCATTTTCTTCTCTCCCATTTGGTCATACTTTCTAAAAACTTTTTTTCAATCCCATCTTTTAATATTGCTTAGTAAAGTTTTAAAATTTTAGCTTCATATTTTAAGTTTTAAAAGCCCTTTCTCATTTTGTTTATTTTTCTGTTCCTGTTTTATAGATACCATATCTTTTCTTATTTCTGTAAAGATATTTATTATAGTTCTTTTGACTTTTTCTTTTATTTCCTGCACTGCACTGTCTCCGCTTCCCTTTAGTTCCTTCTCTGTGTTTTTTTTAAGTTTCTCTCTCATGTTGGAGACTTTTTTTCATATGCCTTGTGATACTTTGCTCTATGGTTATATTTAAAAGTGAAACACTAAAAATCTGATTGTAACGTCTTGCTCTATGTGTAAGGAGTCTTCGTGTTAACCTTTGGGAAACCCCTCCTTACCTGTACTTGGAGTTCTTTTCTCTGGGGTCTCAGGAAAGAATCCTTCAATGTGCTACCTCCTGGTAATCTGAGAACAGGATGTGAGAATCTGTAGATTTTCACTTACACACTACCTTTTTTAGAACCATTGAGTCTCTATCTGAGCAATTGCCTCTCTTCCAGGCATCTCAATGTTGATGGGTGGCCCATCTGTGTGGCCAGCTCTGCTCTCTCTGCTGTTGGCAGTGGCAACGCCTTTTTTCTGCTCAGCTATACCTATAGATGAAGCACGAAAGCAGCTGTTAATAAGAGAGAAGAAGATGCGATTGGGGGGACAGCTGGTACTGAAGCAAGAAGAGGAGCTGGCCAATGAGAGACTCATGGTCCTCAAAAAGGCCGAGATGAAGCAGGCCATGGAAACTCAAAAGTTCCCACCCAGCATGCACTTTTTCCAGGCCAAGAATCTCATTGAGAAAAGTGAGGTGTTTAACATCCTGAAGAAGATGCCAAAAGGTAGAGATTTGGAGGGACGATTCTGGGGTCCTGGGAAGTTAGGAGGAAACTAAACTTGGAGCTGTTATTGTTATTGAAGCTGCTGTTCTAAATGGAGCAGAGAGAATGCCACTCAGCTACTCTGTGCCTTATTCTTCCTGGCAAACGAGGAAAGGTGCTGTTCAAAGGTGGCTGCCAGTTTGCCCTGGAAACCAAAAACCCTGCTTCTGAGGAGACTCAGCCTCAGAGGGAGAGCAGGGAGTAGGCCCTGGGTACCACTGGTCTTCCCTGATAAAGTTGGAAAAATGTCCACCCGTAAGACAGTATCCTGGGATCCTAGGATTCTAGTTTTCCCTTCATATCTTCCCTTGTACTCCTTTCTTCTGGCCTTTTCCCAGAGGCTAAGTTACCAAATAGGATACATGAAATAGCAAAATAATTATTCTGCACATGTAAATAGCAGTTTGCAGCTCACAAGGACTTTACCTTTTAAATTTAATGTTCTAAATAGAAATTTAAAAAATAAATAAAAACTATGAGGTTGGTAAAGTAGCATTTTCAGTTGATGAAGAATGTAAGGTTTAGAGAGGGTGACACATCAAAGCTCACACATCTGGGACACCTGCCAAGGGCGGGGGCCAGTACCAAGGCCAAATGTGAAGATGGAGCGAGAACAGAGGGACAGTGTATACTGTGCTTTGAGGAGCATGAGGGTCAAAATTGGTGTCAGGTCTGAAGGACAAGCCTGGGGCCTCAGATGGTAAAACCTGTAGGCCAGAAACTCAAGTGGAAAGTTATGGGTGGGGAGCAGGGTGAGAAGATCAAGGAACTGCAAACAGGACTAGGGTGGGAGCAGGGACTGAAGCTCATTCTCATTACATCCCTTCATGCAGTGTTGGGTGACAAGGTTAGAAGCCGATGGAGCCCTAACTCGAACCCTGATCATTTGCTTCCAAGCCTACCATGCTGCCTTTGAAGCCAAGGAAGCCTCATTTTTAAACTAGAGCAAAAAAGACAATGATTGTCCTTGGGAGACAAAGGCAGCCTAGAGGTCTTCGAGGTAGACAGGAAAGAGTACATTATGTTCAGTTCTGAGGAATGTGGCCAGGCAGAAATCCTTGAGCTTCCCACCACTTCTTGTCCATCTACATTGGGCTCACAGTCCCCGAGCCCTGAACTCTGGACTCAATGCTCAACCTACCCCCTGCCATTTTTCTTCACTTTCCAGGGGCTGCTTTGCATGTCCATGATATCAGCATCTTGAGTATGGACTGGCTGGTGAAAAATGTTACCTACAGGCCCCATTGCTATTTCTGTCTCACTCAAAAAGGGATCCTGATGTTCAGATTTGCTTACCCAACCCCACCCACACCAGCGGAATGTTCAGAGTGGATTTTGTTGGAGAAGTATCGAAAGAAGCTACACAATGTCACAGAGTTTGACAACAGGTGAGTGGTGGTTCAGAATGTGTCATGTGCCTATCATAGGTGGGTAGAGTGGTATGTCTCCCTTAGTACACACTATATGTAAAAATCTGGCCTTAGAAAAATCAAGAGGCTTTTTCTTTTAACTTTACAGAATACTTTGCTGCAGAAAGGCATTCAACACCTCTTCTGTCCATAGGAAGTACCTGAAATTTAAAATTCAATTTGATCAGCAAAAAATATTGATAGCAATACTGTTGTTGCATCAAATGAAATTCGTCTAGATGTTCAGTAAGACCAGAAAGAAGAAAAGTTCCCAGCTCCTGGAGAAATGATAGTCTGGTGGATAAAACAGCTTGAAGATATGATGGAAAAATTTCCTAACAAACTTGTATAGTAATAGTATAAGTAATAATTATCTTAATCATATAATCATCTAAAGAGTACTTTCATGAGGTTATTTCCTTTTACAAATAAAAAATATGAAGCTCCACATGGTTAAGGAAGTTGCCCAAGGCCACACAGTTGGGAAATGGCTAGTTGGGGATATAAACCTGGTCACGCAGGACCATGTCCAGGGTTATTTCTATCAGACTCACTGTATTAGTCTGCTAGGGCTGCCATCACGGAATACCACAGACTGGGTGACTTAAACAACAGAAAGTTATTTTCTCACTTGTCTGGAATCTAGAAGTCCAAGATCAAAGTGCAGGCAGGCTTGGTTTCTCCTGAGGCCTCTCTCTTTGGCCTTCCTCTCTGTGTCCTCTTGTGGCCTTTTCTCTGTGCACATGCATGTCCTGTGTCTCTGATAACAATCCTATTTGATTAGAGTCTTACCCTTATGATCTCATTCACCCTCAATCGCCCCCTTAAAGCCCCTATTTCTAAATACAGTCACACTAGGGGTTAGGGTTTCAACATATGACTTTTAGGGAGACAAAATTTGGTGGATAACACCCCCCAAAGAGAGCTTGGCCTAGGATGTAAGTACAGCAGGGTCAGATTGGCTAAGCATGTGAATAGAAACATGAGAGCCTGGTTGGTGGGAACGTCCTACCTGCGCTGTCTCCTGGTGGGTACAAGTGGGTCTCATGGTGGAGGTCTCTGCTAGAGAGCCTGGATGCAGCTCTTTGCCTCTCACCACTGCTCACAATGATGCATCCCAGTTTCCTCTGGGTGGGAGACACAAAGCAGGGCTCCTGCAGGCGCCTTGAGGTAATGGCCTGAAGCATGCCTCCTCAATAAACCTCCTTTGTGTTCTGGACAGCCTGCTGAGCAATTTCACTCTGATGACCAAGAACCCTGAGGTGACTTATGCAAACCAAGATATCATCTGGTCTAAGTTTGCAACCATATTCTTTACCATCTCTGGCCTTGTCAACTATGCACCGGTATTCAGAGACTACATCTTCCGGGGCCTGGAGGAGTTCTACCAGGACAATGTGTTCTACCTGGAGCTCAGAGCCATGCTGTTCCCGGTGAGCCAGTCTTTTCCCTCTTCCATACTGGCTTGATTTTCAGACCTTACCCTGTGAGTCTTCACAAGTTTCCTACTCCTGTACAGTACAGGACTGAATGATGGCTTCATCCCCAAGGGGACATGTGCCTTTTCAGGGGCCACCATGAGCAAGGAAACCTGAAGGAGACTGGGCTGGCCCTAGCAAAACTGTGAATGTGACCCTCACTACCTTTTTACCTCCTTTTTCTCATGATCCCAACTTCTCACCTTCTCACAGATGCACAGTGCCTCCTGGGTGCTCAGGTTTCCCTGGCCTTGGACTCTGAGCAATGTCTTGTGCCTGGACCTTTTTGACCTGTCTTCTTTCATATCAAAATTTAGCTTCCCCGAGTCCCTCAGGACAATGCTCTTGTTATGGGACAGGTGAGGAATCTGGTAAATGGATCTAGTTGCATGTAACAGTGGGTATTGGTAAGTTGCTGGGGCCCCTTTCTGTGGAACACAGTTGCATTTTATCTGGGGTCTTCTATGGGCAATGCTGCCATCACATAGGAGCTGGTAAAAGGCTTTGTTCCCTCCCAGGTTTCCCATATGCCCATGACAGTTTCTCCTAGCAGAGATCAGGGCATAACTCTGGTGGACTGACAGTGCTGGCTGAGGTATCTATGTGGAAGGTAAGTGCCTTGTGACCCTCTACCCCACATTTCCCTTCCTGCCTGGTTGGGGCCCCTTCCTCTCTGCCATCATCTGCCCATGGTCCAGGCCCTGAGTGGCTTCCTGCACAATGCCTTACCCTTCACCTTCCTCCCCTCTGGAGACTACAGACTCTCCTTGCTTCCTATCTGTTCCACGATAGGAGCTTCCTCCCTGATTTCTCTTCAAATCATTCTACACCCAACCTTTTCTTCAAGCTTGGTGGAATAAATTTTAACTTTTTTTGGCATGAAATGAGAGCCTCTCACATCTAGAGTGTATTCACCACCTCAATGTGATTACTCTTTTTCTAACCCAACCCCTCCCTCTTTCTCTCTTCCTCCCTATCTCTTTCTTTTTCTCTCCCTTTCTTCTTTCATGTATTCATCAAACATCTGCAAGCTCCTACTCTGTGTCAGGCACTTGTTAGGTGTTGGTTATACAAAGTCATATAGGTCAGAACCTATGTCCTTAAGAAGGAAAACAGTTTGTTTCTCTCTGGGAGACTCATGGATAAACATGAGGGGAGGTAGACAGAATTAATTATGAATAGTTTGGGCAGCATATTAAATGTTGTGTTCTGGAGGTGAAAGGAAGCCACTGGATGGTATTAAGCAAGAGAGTGTGAACACGTTTGCAATTTAGGAAGATCACTCTGGCAGCACTGGGGAAATGGATTACAGTGTAAAGGGTCCCCCTAGTGAAAAAGGAAGAAGGTTAGGGACTGGGAGACCAGTAAAGAGATCAGGGAAGCTGCAGGTACAAGATTGTAGAAGACAGAAGCAATGAGAAGGAGGAGGTGGATCCAAGCCAGGTGCAGGAGGAAGAATCTGTAGGTCTGGTGATAGACTATACGGGGTGAGAATTCTACTATGACTTGCTGGCATTTAGCCTGAGTTGATTGATGGTGACTGCTATGGAGATAGAGAATGCAAGAGGAGGAGCAGGATGGAGAAGGAGAAATGGTCACTTTGCTTTTGGTTAGAGATGCCTATGAAACATCCACATGAAGATGACTAGGAAGTGAATGAATACATGAGTTTGGAGACCACAGGAGAGTTCTAGCCTGGAACCATAATGCTTGACATTCATCTGCAGAAAGGTGATCATTAAAACAGAGAGGATAAGGCTCCCATAGAAGACATCAGCTGAGAAGAAGAGTGGGTCAAGAGGGGAGCCCTACAAACATCAAATAAGATGTACAGTTTACAAAGTGAACTGAAAAGGAGCAGTCACAGAGGTAAGAGGGGACTAGGATAGAGCTCTTCTAGATGTCAAGGAGAAGGGCAAGGGCGAGGTCAAAAAACATGTGGATTAGAGCTCATTAGATCTGGAAATTAGGAGGTAACCATTGAGTAGTTTCAATGGTAGGCTGAGAAGAGAAGCCTAATTTCCAGTAAGTAAAAAAAAAGGAAATGCACTTGATTAAAATTGAGCCAGTTTTGGCTGAACCAAGACCTTGCCTGTGATTTGAGAAAAAGAAAGAGGGAGGCAGCTAGGAGAGAACACTGGGTCCAAGAGGGTCCTTTCTAGGGCGGCACTTACTTTGCACACATAAGGAAGGAGGCTGGAGATGTCAAAATAGAGGGAAGAAAGAAGATAAAAGATGACATGATGTTCCTTAGGACAAAAGAAGAGGTCACTCTAGCAGGCAAGAAGTGAGGTTGCCCTTGAACCAGAGAACATTCTCCAAGACTGGAGGAAAGGCAGCTGAGGGGCAGATACAGACATTGTAAGGATAAGAGTGCAGAACTGAGGGAGGAGGTCCTTCCCACCTCCCCTTATTTCTATAACAGGAAAGCAAAGACATTCACTGAGACTAAGGGAAGAGTAGTAAGTGTTTGAGAGAACCACCTTGGGGGCTGGACAGGTTGCTGATCCCAGAAAGATAAACTGATTCCCTAGATCTTGTAAGGCCAGCCTGTGATGGAGACAAGTTCTCTGGTAGTTCATGTTGGTGTGTGATTCCCTTCCGTATCACCCTACCTGTAGATATAGAAAACGGTTTGATGGAGCCCAGGTTAGCAGGAAAAACAATGTGGAAGTACTGGAATGAAGACCTGAGGATAAGAAGAAAGTGATGGGAGTAATGCATCACGGGTCTCAGCTGGAGACCACAGGGAGTGGGTCAATGAGAAGAGCAGATACATGGAGACAAGATGCATGAAGGTAAAGGCATAAGAATTTGCAGGGTGGCTGGTAAGGGAGTAAGCAATCTGGAAAGACAGGGGCCAGGGAAGAAACTAGTAAATTTGAGTTTATCAGAAGTGGAGCTGCTTGGGTGATAAGCTCCCAAGCAAGATCCATGAAGTGTCAGTTCGAAGGGATGAGTGTGTCCTTGGGATTTAACTTGCCCAGAAAGACCTAAGATTAAATAGCTTGGGAGAATGGCAGGAATTGGGGTACAGGAGAAGGGGCCTCTCCAAAAGTGAGCTGAGAAAATGGGGTCTTTGGGCCATTCTAAGAAAAGGTTAAAGACGACTTTGTTGGTGTGATTTTAAGGAAGGGAGTTTGGAGAGAGTAGAATGGAAAGAATTGGGAAAAGTCTCAAAGCATGGGACCTATGCAAAATATATCTGTTGGAAAAAAACCTGACTTTAGTGTCATGCCTTTGGGCCAGAAGCAAAGGATGTTTGGGATTTCCAGTATTCTGAGATGGACCAACCTCAGATTCATAGACTCCAGCTGGTGGAAGCTCTGGCTTCTGTGCTGGAGGGAGGCATCTGTTGAGGAGAGAAGTCCTAGGTGAGTAAGGGCTGCTAGATGAAGATTCTTTGGGGCAGTCTATTGAAGTGAACTTTCCCGAGGACTAATTTGGATGGGGGTTTGGGATTTTGTTGGAAGTGGGCTGGATTTCTGAATTTTCTATTTGGTAGGTTCACGAGAGTTTGAGCTTGTTAAAGGTTCTGAGTAGCTGGGTAGAGTTCTCTTCTACACTGTATCTAAACTAGTTTGCTCATTTGTTCCAATATTTATTGAGTATACCAAAGCCATGGTGATTGACCTTCAAGTTTGGGGCCGGATCCATAGGATGACATTAATTTGGTTTTGTTACCATCTTCCATGGTCTTTATGGGCTCAAAAATTTTATTGTCTATACAGCCAGGAGTGATAGGGCTCCAGAGGACTAACACATATTGACCAAATTCATTGACTAAATTCTTAAGAGACAGATATATAGATAAGAAAGTTCAAATGCTGTTTTTCAGAGGAAACTATCAATCAGACTAGACACTTATGTTTCCTGATTGGGAAATTCTTTTCTTGAAGGCAAATCTTAACTTTTTCTGAAGTTCAATTATAGCCATAAGGGTGTTGGTAAGCCAGAGTTCTAAAAATCCCTGTCACTGAGGCTCTAAGAGTCTAAGGGAGTTCATAACAGTGTTCTTAACTTTTGGAAAATCTGATGAAAGCTATCACCCTTTCCCCAGGAGGGAAACAAGAAAGTACTAGACTAAATTGACCATTGAAGACTGTGTTTTCACATATATCCATATATATATATCTATAAAACTTTCCTGAAAATGCAATGTATAGCAACTCTGGACATTTTTACATTCAAAAATTTTTAAATGCTAGGATTCCTAAACCGACTTTCCTACCCCCCGTTTGATTGAATGGGTTCAAGGACCCTCTAAGTAAGGATACACCTGCACTGAGAATCAGTAATTCCAGTTTGTGGGTCGGTGCTCCTTTCTCTTCTTCTGAAACAAAAGCTTCCTTGACTCCCAGCTCTCCCTTTCTCTGCATTCTGGACCCACCTTTTCTCTTAGCTGTTAATACCTTCCTTGAGGTTAGCTCCAGGCTGGAAGGTGAAGAGTATTTTCTCAGGTGACAGTGTTTTATTTCCACCATGATCTGATGTTTGTTTGAGAGATTAATTCTGAGTACAGAGGTCTGTTTCTGAGTTCTTGGGTGGGAATGAAGTTTACCTTTGCACCTCAGTAGAGCTTTCATAAGTTTTGTGAGTACAGTAAATAAGACCTGGGCACAAACAACCCATTAAAAAGAAAAGAGAGGGCCCAATCCATCATCTATTAAGAGAAGAATTTCTGAAGGTGAGGTGACACTGGGCCTGGCCCATGTAGGGTGTTAGAAACTGATTTTTCCAGAACAATTTCTTCTGATGTTTTGGCCTGGAAAAACCTTCTCTCTCCAAGCATGGGCTCCACCCCCTCTAAGTCCATCCTTCTCTCTGGCTCTGGCCTAAGCCCCGCCTGATTCTTGTGTCTGTTGGGGTCCACGTCTTTCCCTTTGTCTCCTGTAATGTTGATTTGTTGTCTTGTGTTGTCTGTGTCATAACACAGAAGCCCTGGTTTTTCAACTAGATTGTGAGCTAGTTCAAACTGGCACCAAATCAGGAGGCACCAATAGGGATAATCATGTTGGGTGGTGGTCCTCAAACCTGGGTGTACATGTGAAAATTTGGAGACACTGTTTGAACCCCGACCTCCCAAGACTCTAATTCTGTGCTCTAGGGTAGGGCTAGGAAGCTGCTAGGTTAACTAGCCCCTCCTCCCTCCCCCTGGTGATTCTAATGTAGATGGTCTGACCTTGACCTTTCAAAGCACTCGATCTGAATCCATTGCCTCATTTGAGCCTCACAACAACCCTGCATTTTACAGATGTGGTAACTGAGGCTTGCAAAGGTCAAAGAACTTGACTTAAGGTTACTCTGGTGGTAAGGAGTGACCAGTAAGGTAAGGAGTGACTGGCAGCCACACTCCTTCTCTAGTCCTTCCACCAGAAATTGAAAGCCCCCAGGAGGCACTGGGCTGATGCTTTACCCAGAGGGAGTTGGCCCCTGATGGGGGGAAGCTTCCTGTTGGGCCAGTTCTGGCAGCTTTCTCAGTGTGGGGTGTAGTGGGGGAGATCCAGGTGGAGCAGAGGGCAGCAGTGGGTGGGAGAAAATTGCAGAGTTGGGTGTGGGTGGTTTTGAAGGTTGTTGATTTTCATCTTGAGCCTGGTGGGGAAGTATTTGGGGGAAGTTATTGAGAAATTGAATTGGAGGGACACAAGAGGGCCAGAGCCTGGTTTCCTGTCTAGCCTTCCCTCTTTCTGCGGTTGACCCTACCCAGCTCTTCCCCTCTCCCCACTCTGCCCTACCCCCTACCCACCCCCACCATTCCCCCAGCCAGTCTTCCTAGAAGGTGCAGGGCTGCTGGGATTTGGGATTCTGGTAGAGGCTGAGGGGGATGGGATTTGACCATTTGTTCTGGTCTGACCCTGGAACAAAGGCCTCTTGCAACCGAGAGTCTATGCCTTAATGCACCCCATTAGCCAGGGTAGGGGGAGCCATCAACACATTAACAACTAAAAACTGCCTGCTCTGGAATTCTTTTGCTGAGCCGCACTACCTCCCCCTCTTGCTTGTGGGGCTAATTCAGGGCCTGGGATGATGTTGATGGACTATCCTGGCTGCTCAGCCTCTTATTGTGTTACTAATGCTTGATAACAAAGGCTACTTGCCTTTAGCAACAGTTGCTAGGCGGGTCTTATCTCCTGGGCTTCAGTCCCTTCCCCCACGGCCTGAATCTGAGATGCAGACTAGGTCCCGGCCAGTCTTCCGAGTGGAACTTTTATAACCTGAGAGTTATCAACAGGAGATGGCCCTGCTGGCACTTACTGATGGTGGTGGTGGTTGGGGAAGGGTGGGTCGTAGGAAGAGACAGGTCAGTGGCAAAGAGAACTCATGATGGTCATTTGAGACACTTCTCGGCTGCTGTCACTTGTGTAACAAGCAGTGCTTGTGCTCCCCTCATCCCCTACCCCCGAGATTTTTCCTGGATTCTTAGCATACCCGTTATTAAATATTTCACCTGGCTTTTGGCTGAAGTGCCCCCCGTTTCATGTTATTGGTGTTACTGTGCAAGAATACTGACAATAACATTTACCTTACTAGGCTGTAATTGTGCTATTTACCTGTCTGTCAGATCGGCAAAACTGGCAGGTCTTAACCCTAGCTATATATATTATACATTAGAATCACCTGTGGGAGTCAAAAAATAATCAGGTTCTAGTCCAGAGATTCCCTAGGTGATACTAGTGTGTAGCTAGGCTGAGATTCTGAGATACCCTGACACTAGAGTATAAAGGTGAGGGCAGGGGCCACCCCGATGACAGGAGACACTCAGAGTCAGCAAGATTCTGAAACTTGGCAGACCTCCAGCTCCAACTGTGCAGTAAGACTGAGTTTCTTAACCTTTTTAAGCCTCGAAATCTTTATCCATAAAATGATACCTACCTAATAGTGTGGTTTTGAGGATTAAATGAGATATGATATGAAGCTCTTGGCATATGCCTGCCCCACAGAAGCTCAATTAATGCTTGTTAAATGCATCATGTTCTGGTAGTGAAAGCCATTTGCCTTGGGAGTTAGAAATTCTGAGTCCTAGTTTCTGTTCTGATGCAAACTAATGTTTGCCTTTGTGACCTTGAGCAACTCTGCTCCCAAATTTCCCTTTTGTTCCCTTCAGCTTCAAACCTCTATGATACCAGACAATAAAACTTTGTAATCTTATGTTGCTTTATGAAAGCACTATGTACTTTGAATAATTTTTCTAGAAGTTTGCAGTTTCTCAATTAAACTATAGTTAAAATTGCGATAATCTAAATTGAGTCCAATGCGTTTTTCATTCAAGAGGATTTGTTACATGGATATAACAGTTTTTGTATCATTTAGTCTTAGGTGAATGGCACAACATTGTCTACTTGTACTTACAGATTGTTAGGACAACTGCAGATTTTGAGTTATTTTTCTGTATCTGGTGATAAAATTGTGATGATAATAATGTTATTAATAGTTATCATTTCCAAGTGATTTACAAATATTAACTCTTTTCATTCTTGCTGTGATTCTATGAGATAGGATTGAATTGAGGCAGAGTGTGTCTGCACTGGGAACTTGAACCCAGAAGGCTGACCAGAACCTCCAAACCAGCTGACAAGTTTCCCCCAACACCTGGCTTCACAGAATTGTATTAACCACACAAGCTGGGAGACTGGGAGGGGTTGCAGGTGTCTCCATTGGAAAGGGTGCTTTGAAGCATTCAGATTCTGTCTTAGGTGCTTCTAGTAAGCCTGAAGTTTCTCTGGCTAAGGCTAGAGGCTCAGGAGTGCAGGGAACCAGGAGACCAGGAAACACTCGGGATGTTGCTTCAGCATCTGCAGCCCCAGGAGCTAGATCCTGTCTCCGTGGCTGCCCGTGTTATGGGAACCTGTAGTGGGATTGGAACACCTGGCTTTTCCTGGGATAAGTACTGGAATGATAGAATCGGTGACTTGGAACCATTGCCATATACAAGCCCCCATCAGGCCTCTGATTGTTTCATTAACACATCTCTCCGTAGCTGATTAATCTATCAGATATCTTCTTTTAGGTAGAATTGTTATTTGTTGATTTTTTTTTAAGGTTTTTAATTTTGTCTTCCTTCTGTTCTGCTAGCACTGCTCCACCAGTCACCTCTCCCAAATCCTTCTATTCGTCCATTCAAACATGCTGTCAGGGGCTTAGTGCTTTTAAAAGTCCAAGGAGACAGCACTCTTCTTAAGTTAATGCTTCTCTATGGAGCTCTTACTCTGGTGCTATAGAGTAGTGGTCCCTAACCTCTTTGGCACCAGGGACCAGCGCTCCTATAAGAGTCTAATGTCTCATCATCTGAGGTGGAGGGGAGGTGATGCTAGTGCTGGGGAGCGGCTGTAAATACAAATGAAGCTTAGCTCTCCTGTGCTGCTCACCTCTGGCTGTGTAGCCCAGTTCCTAACAGGCCACAGACCAGTACCAGTCCATGGCCCAAGGGGTTGGGGACCCCTGCTATAAAGAAGGAGTTGGGAAGATCAAAACTACAAACTACATGGACCCTACCCTCATGGGTTTACCATCCAGTTGGGGTGGTAAACTCTGGACAGGTGGACTCGGTAAGGACAGAGCAGTCAGGCATGGGGCAGAAAACTCTGTCCTTCCCTTCTCTAGAACAGGTAGGTTATGACTTCAAGTAACAATTCTGGATTGGGTTAATGCAATGATTCTCAAACCTTTACATTTTTAAAATTTTTTAAGGACCCCAAAGAGATTTTGTTTTTATGGATTATACCTAGTCTATCCTGTATAATGTAGTGTGTATTAGAAAATACAACTGAGAATTTCCAAAGCACACGACTAAACAAACGCACAAGTCATTATCTGTCAGAGCAGTGTTGTCACGGATACATGATGTAGCTTCAGGAAAATTCTGAACACTTTATGAGAGAATAACATTGAAAACGACAAATAACATTTTAAAGTTTTATGAAGAGAGTAATGAGTCTGTAGACTGCCTGAAAAAGTCTAGGGAACCCATATCATACTTCAAGAACCTCTGAGATACAGCATATAGGTTCTTGCCGCATCAAAGATTTGAAGATTCTTAGAGTGCCTGAAAGTCTGCCAAAGCCTTGGTCAGTGGCAGGAAAAGCTCTCTTTAAAAATCCTTGGTAAAATAAGAGAGAAAGTAAGTTTTCCTTTGTCTTTGGTTATGTTCCTGGGGTCTGCAAATTAAACTAACAAAAGCCACATTAACAGAAGAAAAGACATTTGATGTTAATATTTAATTTTTATGTGCATGGAGGCCTTCACAGAAAAGAGGTGAATACCCAAAGAAGTGGGTAGACCAGGTGCTTCCATGCTATTTTAACAAATAGTGATAAATTGATAAATTGTGGAGAAGTGACAAGACAAAGGAAAAGGAGTTAGGGCTTCTAGGGGCAGTAAATTGGGAGAAGGTAAATATATGGGGGAAAGGAATCAAAAAGAAAGGTTATTTTAGTAAGGTTTGTTTGTGCAGACCCACCCGGGCACTGATTCTCTGTCTCAGGGATAAGAATTGCTCTCCTTCTGATACAGGAGAGGGGAGGGGGACACGTCTACAAACAAATTTATGTCCAGTTACACAGAAAAGAATAGGGCGAAGACTTCTGTCTGTGTTTGCTGCTGTTTAATTACCTTCAGCTCAAAATTCTCCTTTTGTAAAGTGGCATATTTTGGGATGACATATGATCGTACTGGGATCATATGATCCCCTTCAGTAAATCATAATAATAATGGGCAATACTAGATATTGAGTTAACAATATCTCTGGAAAGTTCCGGCACCCTTTAACAGTCAGTAAGCCTGAGCAAGTCCACCGGCCAAGGCAGAGCAATCAAGGAAATTCCAGCCAGGAACAGTAAGCCCAGGGGGCTGAAGCGGCCTTGGAGGGGAGAGTGTGGAATGCTAGGCTTCACTGGGGCAGCAGCAGAGGAAACCAAAGAGCAAAGGCCAGTGGGGCCAAGAGAAGGGGCTGGAGAGAACTTCCTGCTCACTCCACAACCCAAGCCACAGAGCAGAATCCCCACCCTTCTGCCTGAGAAAAAACGCTCTAAGGCTGTCCTGTGGGTCTGGGGAGAAGAGGCCTGCTGGGGAGGCTGACCAGGGACAAAGGGAAGGACCCACAATGGTGCAGCCAGGTGGGAAATGGGAGGTCCCCTGAGCTGGGGAGAGTGGTGTGAGGCAAGTACCTGGTGGGAAATGAGAGTAGCACCTGGCTGCTGTGACTCCAGGGAAACGAGAGCTGACTGCGCTGTGCAGAAAGGATTTTTCTCCTTTAGGATGATGAGTTCCCGTTTTGCCTCTCTGCCTCAGCTCCCTGAACCCCCAGCAACCCTAGCTCTGTGTAGAGCCCGTTTCCCAGGCCAGGACCAGTAGTAACCCTTCCGCCACAGGCCACCTGGGATTAACTGGTTTGCTTGTAGAGCCACCTCCCCATTTCTTGTTTATCAAATCCTTCTCACCTCTCAAGGCTCCATTCCAGTGCCGTTCCCCCAGGAATGCTCCTACCCAGTTAAAGGAACCCCTTCTTCCTCTGAGACCCCATATATTTGTATTGGTGGAGAGTCTATCTCTCCACTAAATTAAAACCTACTTGAGGCCAGGCATCCTGTCTTATAGCATTTGTTTATCCCTCCGAAGGCCTAGCACAGTGTATTGTGTATTGTAGGCCTTAATTAATGTCCATGGAAATAAATGGAATTCTGTGTATAATTTCTTCCCTTCCTCCCTCACTCTACAACCTGCGAAAACTCCCACATCTTGTCCTGACCTAGAACTGCTAACATATACTAACTACCACTTTGAGCTGGGTGAGGCCTGGCCCAGTGACGGGGAGGGCTGAGTGAGCTGCAGGGGACAGACTCCTCTAAAGCAGCAGTTTGGAGTGGCTCAACCTGGGAGTGGGCGCTTTAGAGGGGTCTCCTTCACACTCCTTCCCCATTATGTTTTCCCCTTCCCTACTTCATCTCTTCTCTTGGTTTTGCCTACTGTCCATTCCTGGATCTTCTAACCATGTCACTTTTGGTATCCCTAGCAGGTGTGGCCACCTCAGGAGTACTCAACTTGGGGGTGTGAGAGGAAAGATGAAGTGGATCTTTGGACCACTCTTTCTGACTTGTGTCCTTTCCCAGCTGACCTGTCCTTCATTCATTATACAAACACTTACTGAGCACCTACCACGGGCCAGGCACTGTTCTAGGTGTGGGGATCCAGCAATGAAGGAGACAGGCAGACACCTTAGCCACATGGTATCAAAGAGCATCATCATCCCAGACAGGGCTGGGACTGTCTCTGATAAATGTCACAGGCTGTCGAAGGCATTGAACAAATAAATTGCAAAGTGCAACTTGGTTTTAGAGATAATTGGTGATGGGAATGAAGTTTGGCTTTGTTTACCTCTGGTGCCTGGTCAGGACCATGCTTCCCCCCTTCCCAGGTGTATGAACTGAATGGGATGATCCATAACCAAGAGTGGTCAGTGAAGACCTACAGAGAAGTGGCTTGTATGTTTGCAAAAGAGCATCCTGGCTTTATTGGACTCAAAATCATTTATTCGGATCACAGGTGAGAGAGAACATGGCTGAAACTGCAAGAGTTGGGAGAATGAGATGTGGGCAAAGCCCCTAGGCTGGGAAGGGATCGGGGAGGAGAAAGAGGGGTAAGAAGGGAGGCTGGGGGCCAGAGACCCCTTCATGCCAAAGGGCCCTGGGCTCAGCTTGTGTGTTTGTGTGTGAGTGCAAAAACCTCTCTCTGAAATCGCTTTTAGTTTGAATCTCTACAACCAGACTGAAATGAAGAATTGGGGCAATTTTCCAGATAATCCTAGGCTGTGATCCTGCATCTGCTGGGGTAACTCGGTTTTAGGTATAATGTTTTTGCCTGAATGTTTGGATAATGGCCCATTTCTTTGCTACAATTTGCCACTGGGGTTCTGCCTAAAGTCAGCCTTGTGATGTGTGTGGCTTTGCACAAGGGCTTGGTTGGTACCAGCCCCTGAGTGACAGCTGTCTCAGTGTCTGTGTGTGGAGACTCCGTAGTAGCAGCATGTGTGTATGTGGCCAGGTGGTATGAAGAAAGACCCATTCTTTCCCTAAGCAAGTACAGAAAGCCTTAGAGCTTCATTTCCTTTCTGATTTTATCAGAGAACACTCCACTCTTGCCCAAGAGCAGCCAATCTAAGTCCTGTGACTGCCTAGGCCTGGAGATGGAGGGGCAAGCAACCATTGGGATCACACCCCTCAGGGCTCGAAAAGGCAGTCAAACTTCCCAGGAGCCTCTCTGGCCCCACCCCCTGATCTTCTCTCCTCCATGTGAGGCTCTGGGGCCCTCAGGAGCTGAGGCCTACACCTGTGTGCTCATCAGCCAGGATGGGCCCCCTGGTTCTGCTCAGAGGTTCCCTGTGAGCCAGAGGCATGGAAGGTGTTAGGGCTGAGCTGGAGTGTTCCCACAGGGCTCTGTAGGAGAGGGAATGGGCAGGTGAGGGGAGACACATTTGGGCCCACAGAAATGAGGATTGGAACAAGGGAGCCAGTTGCCAGGCAGAGGCCTTCATCCTCTCGCTGAGTTGTGCTGGGCCTTTTCTTTTGTTGTTTCTGTTGTGCTGCTCGCCCTGTCCCTTTTCTGGAATTAAAGGGAAAGAGGTGCAGAGAGGTAAGAGCTTGGTTAGGTGGTTTCTGGCATGCCCAGGCCTTGCTGACTTAAGAGGAAGATCCGCAGTTGTCAGGTCCAGCTGACCCAACAGGGACTCAGGCGACCTGTGGCAGTTCACAGGTGTCCAGTGAACAGAGAGCTGGCCCCTGTACTGCACCCACTTCCAGGACCCACCCTCTTACAGATACAGGACAAGTTTTCGACAAGGCCGCTTTGCTTCATCCAGACGTAGACCAATAAAACTTGTCTCACGGGTCCTCTTCCCTCATCTGCTTTCCAGACTGTGGGGCCAGCTTGAGCCTGTCAGAGTCCTCAACAGGCATTGATTTGGGTAAAATACCTCTTGGCTGTAGCCACTTAAAGGGATCACAATAGCCCAGTTGAGGGGGGCCGTGGGGACAGTGGTGCTGAGGGTTTAGGAAATGGTCACCACGTACCCTGGACTGGACCAGACCAGACCAGCCATGGGCACTGAGGGAGCTGCTGGGGCACATAGTGCCCTCAGCATCAAGCCACGCTGTCTCTCATGCTTCTCTCTGTCTTTCTCACAGATTCAAAAATGTGTCCCTCATCACGAAATCCATCCAAACGGCCATGATGCTTCGAACCAGGTTCCCCGGGACGGTGGCAGGGTTTGACCTGGTAACTGTCTCCGTGCAGCGAGGCAGCTGTTTTGAAGGGCCGGGCAGTCCCTGAGGAAGCCCTCTGCAGAGGCTCAGCTGCTGACCGTCTGCTCAGAGTTTAGTGCTGACCCCTTCTAGGATCTGCAGGGGTATGACAGTCACCAGAGAAGGGAAAGAGGAAAAGGCCAGACTGCTAAAACGAGAAGTACCAGACTAGGGAAGGGGATCAGTAAGTTGGAGCAATAATGTTGTGTGGGCTTGTTCCCACTCCCTGCCTCTGTCTTCATTCCTCGCCTGCTCTGCTCACCTGCATCTGCCCCTCCAAGCTTAGCACACGGGCCAGTGTCTAGAAGCAGAGAGGCCACACTGTCAGGGCTGTGAAAGCTGTCCCTTCCTCTCAACCCGTTTGCTCCTCTGGCTGTGTTTGAAGCTGCGCATCCATAAGTGGTGTTGCCACCCCTTGCCCCCCACCAAATCGAAGCCATAGCTGTGTGCTGGCAGCCAGGCCATACTTCCCCCATAATGACGCGTTAATCTCACTCAGGTACTCCGACACTCTCTTATAGAATCTGTACATTTTCCCAGACACTGCTTAAGCGCTTGCTTTCAGACTAACCAGAGTCCCAGGATTTCAAGGAATTGTTTTGTCTGGACCCAGGATGTCCTCCTGTGATCCTTGAGGGTGGCTCAAAGGGTCTGCTCTCCAGAAAAGGGGCATAAGTCCCTCCCATCTCAGCTTTTCCTTCCGTGTGCAGCACTGACAAAGGCACCTGAGCGGGAGCTTTTGGAGCTTTTGGAAGAGTCCAGATGAGGACTATAATGAGCAAGTCCTCGTGGGCAACGGGAGTCCGAGGAGGATTTGGTAGCTGTTCAAGGGGTCTGCTCACAAGCTCTAAGTTTCTTTCAAGCCTTCGTTCCATTCTACTACCCAGAATATCCATATTTGTTTCATTATAAAAATGTGTCATCTCCTCCCCAAATTATAATTGGTGTCCTGCAGGTACTCTTACTACTGACAAACAGCTGCAAAGCCCCAGAGCATGTGTGGCTTAGATGAAAAGTGTGATTTAGGGGTGGCTGCTTTTCTGGTTCGTTAGAGCTGAGTAGCTGAATCACACACAAAGGGATTCCACCAGGAAACTGGCCCACTGAGGGACCCACCTGGGATGCGTGGCTGAACAGCATCCTCTTTTCCTGGACCAGTTCTGGCTCTCTCTCTCTCCCCGTTTCCCCCTCACACTCTCTCTGTTTCTTTCACTCTCAGTCTTTCACTCTCTTGCTCTCTCTATCACTGTCTCTCTCCTAAGGAGCTCAGGGCTAAAGCATAGGGACTTGGAAGGCAGAGCAAGAAGACAAGATGGGAGGGCTGAGAGGCTGCAAGGTACACCTCTGACTAAGGGAGAAGTCATTTGGGGGCAAGAAAGCCCTCTTTTCGGCCCAAATTCTGCTACTGGTTATTCTTAAAAGGCTGCATGACTAAAGCCTCAAGCAGTAGTGGCAGGGTATAAGAAAGGGTGTTCACAAGCTACAGGAGGTATCATCAACAAAGCAAGGCATGGACCATGCAGACAGTTCCACATCCCTTCCTCTCTGTCCTGCAGGTGGGGCATGAGGACACTGGCTACTCCTTATACTACTACAAGGAGGCTTTAATGATTCCAGCCTTGCAAGGTTTTAAACTGCCTTACTTTTTTCATGCTGGAGAGACAGGTGAGCCATGTGGAGGTAGTTAGGGGGCCAGAGGAGGTGATGGACGGGAGGGCTCCGCGTTGTCGCTCAACAGGACTGACGGGATACCGGGGCAGTGTGGTTACAATCGAGTCATTTTATGACTCCTTTCAAATGTATTATCTCATTTAATCCAGACAGCAGGGTTAAATCTCCAGAGAAGGAATAACAATGCTAATAACAGTATCAGGCACTTCACACATATTATTTCTGATTCTCACCCCTGGCTTGCTAGGAAGGTGTTTTTATTCTTATTTAATAGATGAAGAACCCAAACCTCCCAACTTAAGTAGTATTGTCCAAGGGTAAGTAGTGGAGTCTGAATTTGAACACTTTCTGATGGTCTTCATTTCATAATGAGTGAATTGTGCCTGAGAAGTAAACTCACCTGTTTAAAGTCACACACTGGTAAGTGGCCGAAAAGAGACGAGAACCAGGCCTGCCCTGGCATCTAGGAGACTGTCCACACTCATCAGTACTGAAAAGGGGACACCCCCACCCCATTTGCAAGGGGCCTGACTGCCATTGTTTCTGAAATGCCATCAGCCCAGCACACTTTTGTTCCCCAAAGCTCAATTTGAGACCTTGGTCATCTCTCAGCCCCTGCCATATTTCACTTCTTAAAACGTGTAAACCCAAAGCAAAAGGAGTCCCAAATCATGGCTGCAATTTTAGATCAAAATAAAAATTTGGGGAGCCTAGACCAGGAGGAAAGCTTGCTGCTGACCACCCCTGGCATCCCTGAGTACCTTAGGTACATGTTACCCTCAGGGGACCAAGGAGATGAGGAGAGAGCAGTGGGGAGCTTGAATTTAACAACCAGGCTTAAACCTTGCTTTATCAAACCATCTCTCAGAGAAAGAGTCTGAGTGCATTTGCCTCTTTTCTTGACATTTCAAGTCAATTTAGATCAAAGCAATTCTAGGAGTTAAAGAATTGTTTGTGGGGGATTCAGTAAGGGTGCAGGGGATCGTTAATGTTGAAGAGCCTGTGATCTAGTTGGGAAAATCATTCTTACTGGTGTGAAATCATTTCAACAGTGTGAAACACCGTAATACAAGATCCAACCAAATTCTAAGATGCATGGTCCTAGGAGATTTTGCCAGGACTTGGGTATATAATACTCAAGAATAATGTCCTTATTTATTATTTTTTTTTAGGAAGAAATCTTTTAAAAGAAATTACTAGTTAGGAAACTAGTGAAAATCCACCTACCTAAAACTCTTGCTGTAATTGGCTGTGGGAATTCTTGTTTTTTCCCCTAAAAATAAGAAAAGTGGAATATTCACATTCTATATTCCTTCTGGGAATGGTGTCCATGCATACAACAGGTCTCACAGTAAGGTCATTTGTTTATCTCTCATGATACACAGTCTCTGCAGTCCTCATTGAGGATGGGATTTTGTCTCGCTTTGTCATAAGACGGTGAAGTCACATTCAGGCATGACTACACCCAGTGAGGCGAAAAACAAGATGTGTCCTCCAGGACATCTCTTTTCATTAGGAAGGAAGCCCCAAGAGCTCCCTACCAATAACCTCTCAGGCCAGCATTAGGACTATCCTAGCTGCAAAGGAAGTTAGGAGAATCAGGCCCTGTCACTTTCACCCTCAGCAAGGATGGTGAAGTGGGGATGTCTGGGAGTAGGCAGCCAACAGCACCTGCCTCCACTTTGTCTGTACCCGCCATTGTGATCTTGAAATTGATGTTGTCCCAAGAGTGCTGTTAAATATATAAAGTAAGCACAGACAAGTAGTTACATTGACAGAGTCTGCAACATGTTATTGTAAAGATTATAAACAAAAAATTCCCAGGAAATAACGTTGGAAACAAACAAAAAGTAGAAAGAAATGAGACTGTGGGGTCAGGTCAAGTTTGAAACCCAGTTTTGCTACTTACTAGCTGAGTACCCTTGTTCAACTGATAAAACCTATGCGAGTTTCAACCTCCTCATTTGTTACCTACATATACATACATAACACACACACAAAATAAAGGCGCGCCATACCTCTCTGACATCTTTATAAGTGTGTGTGCGTGTGTGTTCATGTTCATTTATCTTCCTTTTCTTGCTTGGGGTGTGTGGAAACCTTTAACTGAGGATGATCTGTAGGTCAGATCCATCCAATTGAAGATTGCCCCTTTATCCCTAGACTGGCAGGGTACTTCCGTAGACGAAAACCTTCTGGATGCCCTAATACTGAACTCTACCAGGATTGGCCATGGACTTGCCTTAATCAAACACCCAGCAGTCTGGACTGAGTCATGGAAAAAAGACATTCCCGTAGAAGTCTGTCCCATCTCCAATCAGGTAGGCATGATCCATGGCACCCATCCGTGTGATCTTCTCCTTTACCTCAACCTCTGCTCTGATTCCCAAACTACATCTTGTGTAATTTCTCTCTCCTTAACTTACTTGTTTTCTGGATTCCTCCAGTCTCTTACTCCAATTAGTAAAGTTATTTAGGAATGTCCCTTTGCCTAAGGCATTCATAATAATGAGGCAGCAGTGAGGGTCCCCAATGGGGTGGCATTTTGGACAAAGCTGTGGACAAAGCTAAGGGAACATTGGGGTGGCCAGTGATATGGCAGGGGTGAGAGATTCTGCTGCTCCCGCAGTTGCTCAGTGTTCTCTGGACCTGCCCATCTTGCTGTGTTCAGGAGGGCTGCTCTGAGTAGGACCAAGAGGACGACTGGATGCTTGTAGTAGTGATAAAACCTGGAGGAAGAACATGAGGACTGGCTCTGCTCCTTGTTTTAAGGCTTTACCCAGAAGTCATCCCAATGTTCAGAATGGGAATGGGGATAAGAAATAACCTGGATACGCTTCACGGTCTTACCTTCCTTTTGACAACTCTTTTCATGGATTAAAGTCTGTCCTTCTCTTTTGCCTCCTATTGGGCAGGTTCTGAAACTGGTGTCTGACTTGAGAAACCACCCTGCAGCTGTTCTGATGGCCACTGGGTACCCCATGGTGATCAGCTCTGATGACCCAGCTGTCTTTGGTGCCAAAGGCTTGTCCTATGATTTCTATGAGGCCTTCATGGGGATTGGTGGGATGACAGCTGACCTGAGGACACTCAAACAGCTGGCCATGAACTCTATCAAGTGAGTGACCTGTGTGCTTTCCAGATCCAAACTCCCTCTCCTGTTCTACAGCTTGTGTTTCCCTCCCTTAGAGGTTTGTAATGGAAGCCGGGAAGATTTCTGCGGGTTTCCCCCACACTGTAGCTGTTTTGTTATTGCTCTTGGCTGGGCGGACGTGCGTTCTGCTAGCACCTGAGGTTCCCTCATACTTCCTGTCCTGTTCCCCAGCTCCTTCCCTGGGGCTGACTTGGGTGCCTCTTCTTCTACAGGTACAGTACCCTGCTGGAGACTGAGAAAAAGGCCGCCATGAAAACCTGGGAGGAGAGATGGAACAACTTTGTAGCTGATCTGGCCAGGAGGCCAGAGTGAGAAGACAGCCATTTATTACCCCACTCCTCTGCTTCCTTCCACAGGCTGTCTCCACTTTCTCTCAATTGTTCTTGAATCCACTCCAGCACATTCTCCACCTCCATTTATTTATGAAAACCAATCTTGTGACAGTATCAATGGCCTCTATATTGTTTAATGTCTCAGAAATACTCCATCAGTTGACTGAAAATGTTTGAAATACCTTTCTCTCACACTTAGGGACATCAGCTTTCTTGGTTTTCTCCTTTCTCTCTGGCCATTGCCTCTGTGTCCCTTTTCCAGATGCTCCTTCTCTGTCTGAGCTCTCTGTTGGATTTCTCAGTACTTACTCCTTCCTCTATTCTGTTCTTGTTTCTTTGCTTCCCTTCTCTTTTCTCTTTTCTTCTCTCTTAATAATCTTTTACTAGGTAGTCTCTTTCATTCTTTTGCTTTTAAAGACCACTTATTTGCTGATGATTTCTAAATTTATTTATTCATTTGGATGGCTCATGGAAATCTCAGAATCCTACTATGTGCAATTTTGAACTCTCAATCTCTTCCCTTTCACCCTTTTCCTGGTTTTCCCCCATCCTGGTAAATGACACCTCCATCCGGTGCACCCAGCTGCTCAAAGCAGACATTTTCAGTGAACTTCTCAATACTGTTCTCTCCCCTGCTCCCCGCACAAAATGTATCTTGAGTCATCCATGCCTCCCACCTGCCACCTCTTGCCTGATTTACAATAGCCTTCTGATTGATCGCCCCTTTCTTCTCTTTGCCTTTTCCAATTCATTTTTCACAGAGCAATAATTTTTTAAAAATTAAATTAATTCAGGTTATTCCATTGCTTATAACTCTGTCCTTAGAAAACCCAGAGTGTCTCAACAGGTCATAGAGCATCCGGTTTAATCTGAATCCCTTCCAGCATCATCCTTCCCATGTCACCCATAGTACATCAGGCCCTGGCCACACTGGTTCTTCGGTTCCTCAAATATTCCAAGCTCCGTCCTGCATCAGGGTCTTTTCTCATTCTGTCTGCCTGGAATGTTCTTTCTTTCCACTTTTGTCTAACTAATTCCTGTTCACCTTTCAGGTTTTATGTCACTATCTCAGAAATGTTTCCCAGACACCCTAACCTGCTATTTTCAAGCAAGGAAACCTTGCTTGTTTCCTTCATGACTCTTACTACAATTTGTAATTTTATGTTTATTTCTGTCATTCCTTCCCACCAGACTGTAAGCTCCATGTGGGCAGGCACTAATGATTATTTCATAAATACAGAGTCCAGCTCCATGCCTCAAACCTAGTCAGTACTCAGTGAAAGATGTGTTGAATGTATGGACATAACCTGTATGTATTGAGCTGGTTGCTGAGATAGGAGGGAGCAGGGCAGAGTCTCCGCAAATAGAAGACCTCATGTGATCAGATTCTGGTTCCTAGCCTGGTCTTTGGGAGGAGGAAGGAAAGAGGCCATTCCCATCCTCACTTGCCTAAAGATGTGAAGGAGAATCAAAGATTTCATTAATAGTCCCAAGTAAATGTCTTATCTGTTATCCATCACCTGCATCAGAGCTCTCAGGCAGCAGCCAACCCTCGCTCCATTTGTAGTTTATCACTGTTAGTTTATGACACTGGGAAAAGCCTTGCTGACTAGGGGTCTTCAACCCCAGGCTGGTCCCTAGATGGAACAAGATGACCTCTAAGATCCTGTCTAATTCTGATCATCTTTGATTCATTGCCTTCACCAATCTCAGTAGATGGTGCATAGGTCCCAACTCAGCTGACTTACATTTAATAGTGAAAATGGAATTTAGCATGGTGGGCTTCTGTAGCAAGTTGCCGTAGTTAAAGGGTCTCCCGGGAGTGTATTTCTCTGGTCTGGACTCAAAGTAATCTGTTTTGGCAAAATAAACCAGCTACAGTCTTGCCTTCATGCCTGGCTCAAAGGCTGAGTCCTAACAGAGAACTAGAAACACCAAGAGAACCAGTCTCTGAGTTATGAAGATCTGGGAAATAGGTTGCAGTGTCCTTAGACCTGAGCAATCATTTTGCTAGGGGGTGGAGCAGACAAAGCTGATTTCACTCATTCCTCCTGTATGACTTTCCAGAGGGTACTCTGACATGCCTTTGGAAAAATGTGTGCATTGGTTGAATTTTTGTAAATGAAATCACGACACACCTGGGACATCTGCAGCAGAGCTTTCTGTTAAAACATCATTTTGAAATTTGAATTTATGTCCTCATTCATTCATTCATTCATTCCTTAGAATGAGGTTAAATCTTTTTTAATTATTTGTCAGATAAATTGTCTGAGCTGGAAAAAAGCTAAAGGCCAAGGACACGGAGAGGTCCTGACTTGTGAGTCTTGTTGCATAGCAAGTCCCCATAATCTGGTTCATGACAGATCCTGGTCTGGCCTCTTCCTCCTGGGTCCTGGGGCTTTTGCTTCAGTCACTATGGCTTCTGGGGAAAGGTGGGGGCTTTTGGGAAATTCAGACAGGGGGATTGTTGTTGCAGATGCGAATCATCCTCTTTCTCAGATTAGAAGTTAGGATCCAGCCTCAGGGAAAACCATGGAACATTTGTCTTATTATCTTAAAATGATGTGAAACTGTCAGAGAAGTTGAAAGAATAGTACAAACAACTCCAATACACTCTTTGCCCAGGTTTTCGAACTGTTAACATTGTATGTTTGTTGTACTATTCTCTCTCTCTTTTTCTGTATCTATATGTCTCATTTTTTTCTAACCAGTGAGACTTAAGATTCAGACATTATGCCCTATTACATCTAAATGCTCCAGTGTGCATGTCCTAAAGACAGTGTCATTTTCCTGTTTAACCATAGTACAACCATCCAAATCAGAAAATTAGCATTGATAAAAGATACTACCATCTGGCCCTGGCCCTTCAAAGCTTTTATTTATTTATTTTTAAATTAAAAATTATTGGAGTGACATGGATCAACAAAATGCAAAAGTTTTGAGTGTATACTTCAACAGTATGTCACACATGTAGTGCATTGTTTCACCACCCACAGTTAGATTTTCTTCTGTCATCAAGTATTTTCATTCTTATCTACCTTCCCCCTCTCTGCTTCCCTCTGGTAATCACTAATCCATTGTCCGTGTCCATTAGTCTGTTTGTCATGTTTGTTGCTTTTAGATTTATATCCCACATATGGGTGATATCATGTAGTTTTCAAGTTTTTCTGTCTGACTTATTTCACTTAGCACGATTCAAAGTTTTTTTCTTTTCTGGTCCAGAACCCAATCCAGGATCACATGTTACATTTATTTATCATCTCTCTCTTATTGTCTCTTTCAGTCTGGAACCAACCAGTGGTAGTCTGAAATTGGTAATTATGGGATTTTTTACACCACAAAAATCAGCAAATGTTATAGAGCAGTGCTCAGTGCATGTCCCCCCGGAGCCAACTGTTAAGCATCTACCAGCATACCAATGCCTATGATGTCAATTTGTCCTATTACAATGTTAACTTTGATCACTTTGTTAAGGTGATGTCTGCCAGGATTTGCACTGTGAGGTTTTTCATCACTTTGTGATGAATAGCTATATTTAGTGGGGAAACACTTTAATTCTTTTTAAACATTTGATTCCTCATCAAACCTTACCCATTGTCTTTTGCATCCATTGAGGACTGATGTCTGAATCTACCATTACTAAGATGGTTGCTGTCCCAGTTATCTATCGTGGGCAACAAATTATCCCAAAATATAGTGGCTTAAAACAATAATAAAAAGGTCTTATTTCTCACAGTTTCTTTGGTTCGGGGATTTGGCAAGGGCCCAGCTGAGCAGTTTAGTTTGGGGTCTCTCATGAGGTTGCAGTTAAAATGGTAGTGGAAGCAGCCGGGGTTGGCCAGGAGTCTCCTTGTCTCGGCACAGTCTTGGGGCTCAGCCATGTAGTTTCTGCATGAGTTAGTGTGGGCTTCCTCACAGTGTGGTGGCCAAAGTCATCAAGAGTAAGTGTTCAGGAAATACAGCAGAAGCTCTACTGGCTTTTCTGATTTAACCTTGGAAGTCACGTCACTTCTGTCATATCTCTCTAGTCTAAAACCTCCTAGTTTCAAGAAGAGGTGACAGAGACTCCATCTTTTGATGGAAGACTGTCAGTTACATTTTAAGAAGGACATGTAGGATTAGAGATATTATTAAAAAATATTTTGGAAAATGCAATCACCAAATAATGATTTTCTAGTTTTATTATTTCTGCCATAGTTTTTAATTTTAATTTTTGAATAATAAATAACACTGTAATTTTATCATATTCGGTGAAATAGCTACATTTCAAAAACTATTTGTATAAGATAATACTTTTATTTATTTAAAAACATGTATATATATTGGGGGAAATTCTGGGGAAAATAGAGGTGCAAATGTATCTCTTAAGAGATGCAACTTGCAACCAAATATTTAAACTTTATTTATCTTTACTTTTCATTGGCTAGCATATAAATTTCAGGCGTATAACATAATAATTTGACATTTGTGTACTCTCTCGTGTGCTCCTCACTAAAAGTCTAGTTTCCTCTGTCACCATATATTTGACCCTCTTTACCCAATTCATCCTCCCCGCACCCCACTTCCCCCCTCCAGTAACCACCATTTTGTTATCTGTATCTATGAGTTTGTTTTATTAGTTTGTTACCTTTTTGTTTTATATTCCACATATGAGTGAAATTGTTTTTTGTCCTTTTCCATCTGACTTATTTTACTTAGCATATTACCTCAATATCCACCCATGTTGTCACAAATAACAATATTTCTTTTTTAATGGCTGAGTAGTATTCTATTGTATATATGTACCACATCTTTTTTATTCATCTGTCCATGGACACTTAGGTTGTTTCCATATCTTTCTGTCATATTTATTAGTTGCCATTCTACTGTAAGGAAGAACTTTCTCTTATTTATTTATTTATTTATTTATTTATTTATTTATTTATTTATTTATCAGCATAGCTCATGGATTCTGATTCTAGTCAATGGACTACAATCTATTACTATCATTATTTATTTAGATACTCACTGTTCCAGCTTTGGCCATGGAATCTGTTATGCTGGCTCCTGAGACTCTGATAAATTCTTATATTTTCAGTACTTCCTTACTTCCTGACACAATGAAATGTTCTAGATTAATTTTGTACTTTTCCTGTCTCATGCCAGGGAGCAACCATTTCTCCAAAAACCTCTGGTTTCTTTTAGTAGAGAATGATATTTAGAAGCCTCGATCTGGGCCTTACATGTGCCCATTGCTACTGGTATATGTGTGTATACACACAAATAAATATAATTTTATAATTTATATATATTAAATACAAATATATAATTTAATTTATATACCATTACTAAGATGGTTGCTGTCCCAGTTATCTATCGTGTGCAACAAATTATCCCAAAATATAGTGGCTTAAAACAATAATAAAAAGGTATTATTTCTCACAGTTTCTTTGTGAGACATAATACCTAATATAATTTATATATATTAAATATAAATATATATATTTATACACATTTGTATCTATTTCCAAATTTATCTATTCACATTGAAAAAATTGAGTTTGTACCCATATCTCCAATTCCATTCAATACTATAGGATTTATTCTAGCTTCTGCCCTTCCCATATCTGTAACTCTGTTCCCTAACAGTGAGAAACCTGGCTCCCACTGTCCTCAACGCATTTTTATAATTGCTGATTTTCATTGTATGTAGTTCGAACTGCCACCTCTTTAGCTTCCCCCACAGGTCCCACTGGTTCCAGATGCCTCAGAGGAAGATAGGGGAACCAATGAAGAAAAGTAAAGGGGGAAAAAAAATAAAATATTTGCAAGAAGAGAAACCCTCAGACTTTCTTCTAGAGCTCGAAGTGACCTTCCTGGAATGGGAACAACAGATTGCTGGTTTACTGAATCTTCTCTTTCAGAGGCTTGCACATGCATGGACCTCTTCTAAGAGAAATTGTGTATTCGTGATTTTTTAAACTCTTCTTCTTTAAGAGGGCCCTTTAAATATGTGCAAGCCTCAGGGTCCCGCAAAATCTAAATCTGGCCCTGCACTAGGTCAGGTCTTCATTTGGAATGAGGAAAACAACTGGGATTGAGAAGACTGGCTAAAATGAGATAAACATCATAGGGTCCTTAGCCTGGAAGGCATCCATAAAGTCTATCTAAACCATCTCCCACCTTCTAAAAGAGCTGTCTGAAACTTCCTTAGGAAGATGTGTCTGTTTAATTTTTAAAGCTCATCAGAATAGGATTCTGGAAACTGCCTACAATAAAAATTCTGCCCATAGAATCCCAAAATGTCCCCTTTCCCAAGGCTGGGAGTTTGAATGACTGATGTGGCCGATGGCTCACAACAAGAATTGATCACTTGAGGATTTAATATATATAAATGTATCTATAGGCTGACATTAAACTAACATGCTAGATTATAAATATCATTTTCACATACATACATGTTACCTTAAATTGCAGTCATCCTAAAAATCACATAACCTTCTTTGTCCTTTCTTCTCTCTCAGGGAAGGCTGTAAATATAACCTGTGGGGTTAGAAGAGCTGCTGAGGTGTCTCAGAGCATGGTGGGGGCCAGGAGGAATTTTGGATTGGCTTAACCCTGAGCAGCACGCCCCAGTGTGCTGCCAGGGCAGAGCTGCTGAGTTTTATTGTGTCCAGATTTTTTAACCAATACCCTCTTCCTCCCCTACTTTCAGGGTGACCTGGATCCAACCTTCCAAAGGGCCTTCGCCTGGGGAGTGTCCAGAGACCAAACGTTAGGGAGATGAAGTCTCTTCCCATACAGCCAGACCTCTCTAGGACTGACGAAACCATCTGGAGTGGGGAAGGATGAGAGGATGGGAATTTTTAGATTCATGGGATGTCAGAGTTGGAAGAGGCCTAAAGATCACCTTTTCTCACCTCTTGGTGTTACAAGCTAAGGCCCAGAGGGGGTAAATAACTTACCCAAGGTCACAGTAGGTGACAGTTGGTTTCCTGCACATAGCTCAGCGCTCATCCTACAAAGCAGGGCTGATTCTCTCCTCGTCCGCAGGGCCTCTCAGTGGACTTGCTTAGAAACAGGTTCCCATAAACTCCCGGTGGGCCCAGGTCAGTTCTCCGGCTCAGAGGGAGGCCTCTGGGCCGCCTCAGCCCTTTCCCCACCCTTGGACAACCCCCTCCCCCCCTCCTTGCTTCTTGAGGGCAGAATGCGAAGACCCTACTGGGAGGAACAGTTTCCCCCCAGGGACAGGCTGACCCCTCCGGTGACCTCCGACTCTCCTCCGGCGGCCTCCCAGCCCCGGAAATGGCCTGGGTTTCCTGCCTCGCACAGCCCTGCTCCCCAGCCTGCGGCCGGGAGGATGGGTCTTGGGACGCCAGGGCCCTCTGTCCAGGCTCCCTGGGCGGGCGCTGGTCCCGAGAGTCTCCGCCGGCCCCCGGCCCGGGCCCGAGGGCAGCCGTGGCCCTCCGGGACCCCAGGGGGGCGGCCGAGACCGAAGCCCGGGGAGGGCACGAGGCGACCGACGCCTGCGGGAGGGGACGGCGGGACGCCCTGCCCGGGGCGAGCCGCACTGGCGGGCCGAGGCTGACCCCCGGCGGCCGCCCGCGCGTTGTCGCCGCCGCTGCTGGGGACCCCGCGCGATGCTGTCCGGCTGTGGGACCCGGGGGGGGGGGCGTGCTGGTGGGACTCGGGCAGAGCAGGCTGGCACACAGGTCCCCTAGGATCCCCCCGGTGTCCTGGTCCATTCCCCCCCACGGGGCAGAGTCCTCGGTCTCCTTCCCGCTCCCCGTGCTCTGCCTTGTCCCTTGCCACCGCCTCCTTCCACGCTCCTGTGCCGCGTCGTCCCCCCCGGGGAAAAGGCCTGCTCCTGACGGTAGGACACCCTGTGTGCTGCCGATTCACAGTAGATGCCACAGGGTGGGGGAGCAGCGCCACCACGACGGAAAATTACAGTTTGAACCGATAGGCAGTCCCATTTCCAAAGTCAAAAATCACGCAAAGGGATCCACTGGGCAATCTCATGCCCGTCCCTCCTTCTCCCAATCCTTCTTCCTACCCCGGCAATTCTTTTCCCCCCGTGTTCATTCGTTTCCTGATGCGAAATAAACAAGCGCGAATATAAACCTTCTGTTTGCTGATCTGACAGACAGTATGTTATCCACACTGTTCTGGACTCTGCTCTGCCCTTTTTATTTAACAATGTGCCCTAGGGCGCTTTCCACCGAGATACATAGAGCACTTTCCTTCTCGTAGTGTTATATTGTGGGAACACAGCATAGCTTAACTAACAAGGTCCCTATAGGTTGGTGCCTGGATTGTTTTTAAGGTATCTCTTATTATAAACATTGTCAGAATATAAATGCCTAATTTAGTCAATGAATGAAGAAAGCTTAGGTGACAAGAGCCCTGTGGGTACTTCCCTGGATTGATAGACATGCCTCACCCTCCTCCATTCCTCCGTGACATCAAGGAGGCACAGAGAAGGTGTTAAATAGTCATCTATGCATCAGCTGATGAGAAGCAGCGTCTTTATAGGTCAAAGGCCTGGTTCAGGCAGGTTAGAAGTGGAAATGAAAGAAAAATATATGACTAACGTTTAGAAGGACAAAATTTGGAACCAGACATAATTTTCCGTAGTAGAGAAGGGACTCCCTGCCTGTACCAGGCCTTTGTCCTAAAGCAGGTTGGAGGGCAGAGGGGTTGATGCCTTAGTTTGTGAACTCTGATAATGGCCTTTCTCTGATTTCTTCTTTCCTCAGTTGCCACAACCCCCTTTCCCCCTGAAGGTCGGAGCTACATCTAGGGTCCCAGACTTTTTTCAGAAAACCTCTGTTCTTCTTTTACTCATAGAAGGCCAAATGCAATAAAACAGTCTAGAGTGAAAGAGGGTAAAACCTGTTCTCAAGGAGGGGATAGACAGGGCTGTGAACTCTGTCCTGCTCCCAGATGACTAGGGTACCCTGCTGGAGGTAAGGGGTCATGTAGGATTGGATTTGGAGAGGTCAGTGTGCGGAAGAGAAAAGAGTGCTAGCCTGGGAGATCTGAGCTCTGGTTTTAGCTCTGCTACCATTCTTGTCTTGTGTGTGTGTGTGTGTGTGTGTGTGTGTGTGTGTGTGTGTGTGTGTGTGTGTACACAGAAATGCATTTAAATATGCATTGACCCTTGTCAAGACAGCTCACTTGATCTCTAAGCTCAAAGACCTCATTGTTATCATCGGAGGTGCTGGGTGGGTGTTTTCTTTGGGACATTTCCAACTCTGACTTTCTGTTCTTCTATGCTCTTAAAGAAGAGAACACTGAAAGGAGTAACTGTGGTTATGGAAAGGCAGTAGGAACACTGGATAGAGGGGAAAGGGACGTCATCCTTTTGAAAATATATCAAACCCTGGGCTAATCTTGGAAAGATGTCTTCCAGTGAGGACCAGTTGTGAGACCACAGAACCTGGTCTTCAGGCTTCAAAAGTAAGACTAGGTGTAATTTTTGTCACGGAATGGACAGATGCTTACTAACTTTTTGAGTTATATTTCCAAAGAAACCACAAACCTTATCTGGAAAGATTATAAAAATAGTTTTCCTCAATTCTTACACAAAAGGTAGCATATCGTGTACACTACATAGCACCTTGAATTTCTCTTTACTTTAACTTTATAATATATACTATATATTTTAAGGAATTGATTCATTCCATATTCTGCAGAATTCTTGCTCATTCCTTGTTTTGACTGCACAGTGCTCCACTGTGGGAATGTCCTATGGGTTATTCAACAAATCTTCTGTGGTGGGTATTTAAGTTGTTTCTAATTTTAAAGGATTATAAGTAATACCATAATAAAAAATCTTGTGAACAATATAATTTGTATTTCTGCCAGTTTATATTTGGGATAGAGTGTCAGAAGTGAGACTGATGGGTCAAGGAGTAAATGCATATGTAATTTTTTTAAGGTTATTGACAAATTTCTCTTTCTAGGAGTTTCCTCTCTCGAATTCAACAGTGTATGAGAATGACTGTTTTCCACCCAGTGTTGCCGAAAGAGTACGTTATCAAACTTCTAGATTTTTGAGAGTCCGATAACTGAGATAGTAGCTCTGTATAAAATTGCATTTCTTATAAATGGAGTGAACATCTTTTAATATGTTTAAAGGTTACTTTTATTTCTTTTTCTGTGACCTGTCTATATTTTGCCTATTTTGTGTGTGTGTGGGCTTTGGTTTTTGGTCTTTTTCCTCTTGCTGGAATATTGTAAATTAGGAATATTACATCTTGAGCTGTGATAGCAAAATTTTTTTTCCAGTTTTCATTGTTTTTTGACTTAGAAGTGAAGGTTGTTATTTTGTTTGCTATGCCAAAGATTTTTAGTGTTATGTAATTAAATGTATCAATTCCTTAAAAAAATATCCTTCTGAATCTTGACTCAGGAAGGTAATAAGGAAATTAAAAGATTTCCCTCATAGACAAAACAGAGTGATATTAAGTGGCAACAAGATATGACTTGAAAGAGAATATAAGCACCTCCACTGCTGGGAAGGGGTGAGAGTGGAAGGGGGAACCAGAGAGAAGTGTGAGGAGCTCCGCTTCTGCTCACAGGGCTTCTCTCGATTTGTGGATTCTGGCATTCAGGAACTGGAGTTCTGGTGCTCCTGTCCAACTCTCTCTCAGAACTCAGGAGGTTAGTGGAATGCCCACCCCAGCGGATTGTGCTCCCCGCGCATGTACGGAAACATCTTTGGTTGTGCCAGTTGCAGGAGGGGGCGCTACTGCCAGCAATGCTTAGGAAAGCCACCCACAACAAAGACTTATCCTGCCCAAATGTCAGTAAGTGCCAAGGTAGAGGGATCCTGGCTCTGTCCTTCAGACCCTCTCCAGAGCTCCAGAGCAAAGCAGCAACAGAGACTGAGGCTGGGGAGGGCTAGAATGGATGTGCACATGGTTCGTTCTTTCCATGCCTCTGGGGCTGCAACCCCTGCCTTCCACTTTGGGAGGTCTTTGCCCAAGCTGCTCACTGTTGTCCAAGTCCTATAGGCAGGCTATGGCTCTGACTTCTAATGGTGATAACAGAGTCAACACTTTTGGAGCTGCCTGTCATTGCTCTCTTTTTCCCCCTTTGTTTCTTAAAACTGATTTGGTGAAGAAACCAGGTCGTTTGTCCTATAGGGCATTCCTAGTCCGGAACTCACAGACTGCATTTCCATGGTATTCCTTAACATTCTCTACCCGGCCTCCTCTGTATTTCCTGTGAATTGGTGTTTGGACTTTAAGTCCTGATGAGAGTTAATTTGATTCTTTTGGCAGGACTATTTCAAAGGTGGTTGTATTTGCATGCCAGTGAATACTCTAAGGCCTGTGACCTGCCTGAGACTGGAGAGGCAGGGGCAGCAGCAATGAAGATCATGCCCCTCAGGGCTTAGGAAGGGGCTGGACTCTGGAGGGCAGTCAGACTTCCCAGGAGCCTCCTATCTGCCCCTCCCTCATCCTTCCCCCCTCCATCTGAGGGTCTGTGGGCTTCAGGGGCGGAGGCTGGCACCTGTGTGCTGGTCAGCCAAGATGGGCCCACTGCTCAGAGGCTTCTTGGGGGCCAGGGGCAGGAGGGTGTTAGGCTTCAGCTGTGTTGGAAGTATGCTGGCAATGCCCTGACCTGGAGGTCTGTGCTACCTGGGCCTCTGGCTTGGGAAGGGCTGATGGTTTAAAATGCCCTCTGGCTTGGGAGGGCAGGTAGCAGAGTATCAGGGGAAAGGCTATGAGCAGGAAGGTGTGGACCCCTGGGCCTGGCTGAACAGTCAGCCCAGGGGTTCACTTGGACATTACCCACTTCCAAAAGGCTAAGAACTCTGTCTTCTGTTGTTTCCTTTCTTCCTCCCTTTTCTTCACTCATCTATCTGTTGTCTTTTAAAATTTCCTTGATCTATCTTTTTTTCCTGCCTCTTTAGCTTTTTTTTTCCTTTTTATTGTTCTTTCTTCACTTAGAAATCAACCTGTGTTTAATATGGACACAATGATGGAGCAGCAGGCCTGGTGGAGGGAAGCAGGCTGGAGTGCCAGGCTGCGCTGCCAGCTCATTGCCTCAGTTGCCAATGTGCTTCCTCCTCCAATGGACTTGGAGCATGACCAGCTCGGTCTTCGGGACAGCCAAACCCTCCCATGCCTGGGCCACATGGCCTCTCTCAGGCTGGAATTCCCTGGAGCAGGAGGCAAGGAGTGGGGGAGGATGGACACAGGAAGGAGCAAGAGCACTTGGAAAAGGCAGGAAAACTTTGATGGGTCTGGGGAGATAGGAGTGTCTGAGCAGGAGTACAGGACTGAGAGGAGAGCTCGTCATGTTGACCAGGCGGCTTCCTAAGTTCTTTATTTTTATTTTTTCTATAGTTGGGTCAAGATGACAGAAAGTTATCCTCTTACTGGGAGCAAGGAAGGCAAAAGTTGGAGAAGAGGGGGTGGTTCGATGACTGTTTTAGCCTGTGGGGTTTAAAGTTATTTTGTAAATGTTACCTGGCTACCAATCAGGGTCATGTAATCTATCTGAGACTGGGTCACTATTCCAGCTTGCTGACCAGATCTACCATGCCCACCTCAAGTACAGCACCCACACTGGGAAGCTCAGGCAGGTCCTTGGAAGTGCCTGTCTCCTTTTCCAGACCCAGGGTACAGCCAGACTGAGGGTCCTGACATCGTTTAGGAAACATACCACATTCCGTCAATCCAGGATTAACATAGCCACATCCCCTGCCTGACTTTTTCGGAGCAGGAGAGGTGGCCTTCCTTGCAAGCACAAAGGAGGGAACGTGTACAGGTAGCTCTGTTGAGTACTGGAGTCCAGAGCCCCCAGGCCCCTCTCTGGATTGTTGCTTTGTCATTCCTATCTCTAGTTCTTTCCCTCCTTCCCACTTGCAATGCTTGCTTTCAGGATATAGGAGAAAGTGTCAGGTATTTATACTATGGAGTGACCCATTTCAACTTTGTCCCTCTTCTCCCCTTCTTAGGTCAAAGTTCCAATTGTGAAGTAGAGGATGTGATTCCTTGCTGTCAGAAGGGCTTGGGCGGTTCAGGTGCTGGCCTGGGCCCCTGGAGTCTCACTACCGCACTGATGGCCAGTTATCCCACGAACTGGCAGGGTACGGGAAGGCATGGAAGGGGTTGATCGTCTGAAGCCAGTGAGAAGGAGGCTGTTGAGGTTCACAGGGCAAGGTAATAAACAATGCCACTCATTTTCCCGCTTAAACTAACTCTGTTGAAAATAGATGGAAGTAAAAACATTAGATTCCAACCTGGATCTCTTCACCCCTCCTTAGGCAACCTGGAGGTCCCCTGCTCTGGGAGGTCACCATATTGATGCTGAACTTAGTGTGGACACCCAATAGGCATAGTGCACTGCAGCCCAGAGCTCCTGGGCTCAAGTGATCCTCCTGCCTTAGCCTCCTGAATAGCTGGGACTACAGGCATGTGCCACTGTGCCTGCAAACAAACAAACAAACAAACAAGCAAGCAAGCAAGCAAACAAAACCCAAACAAAAAACTGTTAGATTCCTTACTGCTAAAAGGCTTTTGAAGAATATGGCTTATTTGGGAGACAAAATGGGCTTGCTAACACTGGAGCCTTGATTTAAATTTATACGGTCATCATTGGCATAGGTGGAAACCCCAGCCCTCCTCACTACAGGGACACACTAGGACACTGGGGTACCCTTGATGGGCTGACCACATATGCTCAGTTCTTTCTCACAAGCTCACCCATCAGGTAGATCGCATGTCCTCTGCCCTGTGTGGAGAGAGGCTAAGAGTGTTGTTAATAGGAGTTCCTTTATTAGAGAAACATGAGGAGAAGGAAACAAGCATTCCTCCCCAACAAATGAACTCTGTCTTCTTCTCGGGATTCTCTCGCAGCAAGACTGAGCCAGGCCCAGGGAAAGTCATGTGTGTGTGTGATAAAACCTTCTGCAGTCCCTTTACTGACCATCCGCCAGGCCCACTCACCTGCTTGCTGTCTGTTACCCATTTTCTGCTCTCTTCCAGCCACAGAATCCCTGCTGTGTCTCTAGTGGGAACCGATGAACTCTTTAATTATTTTCTTTGTCTGTCTCCTCCTGGGGTGAGGCACAAAATAACAGTCTACCCCACCCCCTATATCCTTTATTCCCTTCTTACGTGATAAAGGAACCTCTGATTTTCAGCCAGGCATAAGGGTGCATGTTACAGCTTCCTTTGCTGCTAGGTGTGGCCGTGTGATTCAGTTTTGGCCATGAGGTGTAAGCAGAACTGGCACATAATACTTCTTGAAATTGTTCCTGTAGGGAAAGGGCATACCCTTTTTTATCTCTTCTTTCTTTGATGGTTGGAGTGTGAACATAATGGCTGGAGCTTGAGCAGCCATCTTGGAAACTATGCAGTGAAGATGACAAAGGAGCAAAATAAGAGCCTGGGTACTTAATAATTTCGTGAAGCCACAATACCAGGCCTGTATGGTTCTCTCTCAACTTTGTTCACATAGAGAAATAAATTTGTTATTTATTTAAGCCACTGGTCTTTGGAAGTTTCTGTTACTTGCAGCCACATCTAATTCTAATTAATACAAAGTATATGTGCATGGGTGCTTTTGCACACATGTGTATATGCAAACACGTTTGTGTAAGCAAGTTTATAAAGAAAATGGGAGTATGAGTATTCATCTATTTGCCTATTAATATTAACTGAGACCCATATGTTCAAGTCACCATGATAGGAACTATGAGGGAGACAAAAATGAATCAGAGAGGGACACTGCCTTCAAGAACGTTTTTAGTTAGAGGATTGTTCTTAACCTCTTCCAGCTTAAGAACCCCTAGAGAATCTAAGAAAGCCTTATCAATATTTAAACACACACACACACACACAGTATTAATTATAATCTTTCCTGAAAAAAAAAAACAGCCCATTTCTGATTCCTGCTAGAGATGGCTGCTGTTTTACGGAGTTCAGTGCACAACTGAGGAAGATGAAAAGCGAGGCAAACCCGAATAGGGAAAACACCCGACCCAGGCTAAGAACCTCTGGAGATGAAATAGCAGTGATTGCAATACAATTTTGATCACCACATATAGTAGTTATCTATTGTTGTGCTGCAAATGAACCCAAAACTTAATGTTTTAAAACAACAGACATCGATTTTTATTTCAGTTTCTGAAGACTAGCAAATCAGGAGTGACTTAGCTGGGTAGTTCCATCCTCAGGGTGTTCGGGGTGTTTATGAATTTTTGGCCAAGGTGTCTGCCAAGGCTGAAGGATCTGCCTCCAATGTGGTTCTCTCACTTGGCTGTTGACACGAGCCTTCAGGTCTTCATCTGGGGGCCTCTCCAGAGTGTTGTTTGAGTACCTTTATGACATGGTGTTGACTTCCTTAGAATGACTGACCCAAACAAGAGCAACGTGGAAGCCAAATAACTTTTGTGACTTAGCCTTAGAAAGCACATGCCACCACTTCTGCTCCATTTATTTATTAAAAATGAGTCATTAAGTCCAGCCCACACTCAACAGGAAGGGAATTAGACTCCACTTTTTGAGAAGAGGATTGTCAAATAAATTGTGGACATATTTTAAAACCACAACACCACGAAATCCACTAATTACTAAAGCAGTTTATATGTAGTTTGATAGCAGGAAGAAATTAAGAACATCCCAATCCTGGAAAGCTATTTTCCCTGGCAGGGTTTATGTGTTGAGCTCTGGTAGGTTTGCCAAATACGTATCAGTCTTCCTGCTTAACTGTGAGTGAACTGATATAATTAAGATCTTGTTATGATCAGAATCTTCTTAAATTTGTTGGACTTGCTTGTGGCCTAACATGATTTATCCTAGAGAATGTTCCTTGAGCCCCTGAGAAAATCATGTGTACTTTTGGATGGAATGTTCTGTATATTTCTGTTAAATACATCTGATCTAACATGACAATTAAGGCCAATGTTTCCCTGTTGATTTTCTGTCTGATGACCTATCCATTGATGTAAATGGGATATTAAACTCCCCTTCTATTATTGTATTGCTGTCTATTTCTTAACAAATATTTTAAAACAAATCTTAACGAATTTAAGAAGATTAAAATCATATTAACCATCTTTTCAGACCACAATGGTATGAAATAGAAATCAATTACAAGTAGAAAACAGGAAAATTCACAAATATGTGGAGATTAAACAGCATGCTAGAGAACAAGCGATGGATCAATAAAAAAAATCAAAAGAAAAATTAAAACCATCTTGAGACAAATAAAAATGAAAATAGAACATACCAAAACTTATGCGGTGCAACAAGAGCAGTTCCAGAGCAAATCATGGTAAGAAACACCTACCTTAAGAAAAAAGAAAAATCTCAAACAAACATCCTAACTTCACACCTCAAGGAACTAGAAAAAGAACAAATGAAGTCCATAGTTAGTAGATGAAAGGAAATATTAAAGGTCAGAGCAGAAATAAATTAAATAAAGACTAAAAAGATAATAGAAAAAATAAATGAAAACAAAAGCTGATTCTTTCAATAGATAAAGAAAATTGACAAACTTTTATCTAGACAACAAAAATAAAGAGAACTCAAATAAATAAAATCAGAAATAAAGTGGAGATGTTACAATTGATGCCACACTATGCAAAGAATTATAAGAGGCTGCTATGAACAATTATATGTCAACAAATTGGAAAAGCTAGAAGAAATGAATAAATTTCTAGACACATACAACATTCCAAAATGGAATCATAAAGAAATAGAACATCTGAGCAGACCGATTATTAGTAAGGAGATTGAATCAGTAATCAAAAACTTCCCAAACACAGCAGTCTAGGATAAGATGGCTTCACTGGTTAATTCTACCAAACATTCAAAGAATTAATACCAATCCTCAAATTCTTTTAAAAAATAGAAATGAGGACCACTTCCAACTCATTTTATGAGGCCAGCATTACCACGATACTAACTAAAAACAGGTAAAAACACCACATCAGAAAAGAAAACTACAGGTCAATATCCCTGATGAACATAGATGAAAAAATCTTCAACACGATATTAGCAAACCAAATTCAACAATACATTAAAAGGATCATATGCCATGATCAAGTGGGATTTATTCCAGGAACACAAAGATGGTTCAATATCAACATATCAATGATACACCACATTAACAAAATGAAATATAAAATAAAGCATTTGATCATCTTAAACAGATGCAGAAAAAGCATTGGATAAAATTCAAGAAAGTAGGCACAGAGGGAACCTGAATTAAGTGCTCAACATAATAAAGGCCAATTGTCATAAGTCCACAGATAACATCATACTTAAACGTGAGAAAGCTAAAAGCTTTTCCTCTAAGATTAGAAACAAGACAACATGATATTTGAAGACCTAGCCAAAGCAATCAAATGAGAAAAAGAAATACAATCCATTTAAATTGGAAAGGAAGAATTAAAACTCATTATTTGCAGATGACATATTATATATAGAAAACCCTAAAGACTCCACCAAAAACGAGTAGAACTAATAAATGAATTTAGTAAAGTTGCAGATTACAGAATATACAGAAATCTGTTGCATTTCTATACATTAATAATGAAAGCTGGTAACAAAAAGACAAGAAATAACAAATATTGGTGAGGATGTGGAGAAAAAGGAACCCTTGTGTACTGTTGGTAGGGACAGAAATTGGTGCAGCCGCTATAGAAAACAATATAGAGGTTCTTAAAAAAATTAAAAACAGAATTATCATGTGATCTAACAATTCCACTTCTGGGTATTTATCTGAAAAAGACAAAAACGCTAACTCAAAAGGATACCTACACTCCCTTGTTAACTGCAGTACTATTTACAATAGCCAAGATATGCAAACAAAGTGCCAATCCACAAATGAATAAAGAAAATGGGATATATGTATCCCATATACACATATATAATATTATTCAGCAATAAAAAAGAATGAAGTCTTGGCATTTGTGATAACATGGATGGCCCCTGAGGGAATTATGTTCAGTGAAATAAGACAAAGACAAATACCATATAAACTCCCTTATATGTGGAATCTAAAACAAACAAAGCCCTCCAAAACTAAGTTCATAGACATAAAGAACACGAGATCAAATTGGTGGTTGTCAGAGGCAGGGATAGATGGGCAGGTGAAATGGATGAAGGGGGTCAAAATGTAGAAACTTTGTTATAAACAAATATGTCCTGTGGATGCAAAGTACGGTATGGCAACTATAGTTACTAATGATACTATAATATTTATTTGTTGCTAAGAGAGTCAAGCTTAAAAAAAAATCTTGGCCTTCAAGGCTGAGGACCTCTGAGTTGCTAACCTCTGAGTTGTCTCATCCCTGATGTCGGCTGCCTTCCTCCACCTAGGCTTAGATATTATAAGCTCATCTATTCTTAGTATAAATATATCCAGGGACAGGTAGGTCAAAGGGTCCGGAACCGGGCATCCCACACATTTCAGATGGTGGGAACACACAGCTGTGCTCAGTAGGCCTTTGCTTAAGTTATCCGATTGATTGATTCTCTTTCAGGAGTCCTGTCTCAACCACCCCACAAAGTGTGAGTTTTGGGCGATGTCTTATGTATATAGTTTCCCCAGGCACTAGTGCAGAGCCCAGCAGGAAGCAGGACTATAGTGAACATTTACTGAAAAAGCACAAACATTCAGCGATGTAGCGAGGGACCGCCAAAAGGAAAGCTTCTCCCGCCTTTGCCTCCCTCCACATGGGTTTTAAAGTCATCGAGGACGGGGTCTTAAACCTACGGCCCAGGAAGTGAGCGGGCACATGGGCCGCGCCACCTGTGCGCATCAGGCCGCCTGCCCCAGGTGTGTCTAAGACGCGGAGAGCTTGCGCCTCCTGGGTGGCCCGCCCGGCACGCTGCCCGGCTACGGACCCGCGCCAGGGACTACAACTCCCGGCAGGCCGCGGGGCCGCCGGCTGCTGCCCGGCCGCGCGGCGGAGCGGCCAGGTGCGTGCCCGCGCTGGCCGGATGGCTGTGTCCGGCTTCCTCTCCGCGGCCCGCGCGGCCCCCTGGCTGTGGCGGCGGGCGGCCGCGGGGCTCCCGGGCCGCTGCCCAGGAAAGGGCCACACCGCGGGCTCCGCGCGAGTGAGGACGGCGCAGGTGAGCCGGGCCGGGCGCGCGCGGGGCGGGGGGAGTTGCGGGCGGAGCCCCTCCGCCGGCCGCGGCCTCCTAGGAAATGGCCTTGACAAGGCAGCTGACCTCAAGGGCTGCTTGTCTCGAGCACACGGTCCCCTGCGCGCCCTGCTCTACCCCGCTCCCCTTCTCCTCTCTCCCCCTTGCGCGGTTTGTCATATTTTTGGCCTGGAAGGATAGTTTCTTTAGCTACTGCACGAGCCAGACAGACCCCAAACGCGCACCAGATTGTCCCTTGGCCTCTTCCCCCCCCCCCCAAATTACTCGGTAGTTTCCTCTTCCTATTTTTCGAGTCAGCCTATGATTTCTGCACTTCCTTTCCATGATGAGAAGAACCTTTTAGTTAAGATTTTCAGCGACAATCGAAAGAGGTCCGGGGACGCGAGATGGACTTGCCTCGGCGAGCTGCTCAGAGGAGGGGGCGGCCCGGAGGTGAATGTGGGTTTGGCGGGGGCCTTTTCATTTGGTTCCATCCGCTCGTGGGTGGGCCTGCTTGTAAGGAGTGGCTGTACCCGTGTAGAGCGTAGGGGAAGATTTGCGGGGTGGGAGGAAAACTGGCACAAGCTCCCTAATGTGTGCCAGGTACTTATGTGATACCGAATTCTCCTTAACTTTGGAGGTAGGTATGACCCTGGTGTTAGTAAGGAAACGGAAGCTTGGAGTCCAATTTTTAAGTACTTTTTGAAAAGGTCAACAGCTGCTAGACGACTGTGCCAAGACTCCAAGCTAGTTCGTCATATCTGCCACCCTCACTTTCCCTAGAGCCATTTTGCTTTTTCTTTAAAGGGGATCACTTTGTCTTCTAACTTCTGTATGTAATAACGATAGTATTTTACATCTGTGTAAAGCTTTCGCAGGAACCTTTTGTTGTATTTTAAATTAACTACTTATTTAAAAAGACACAGAGCATTGACTTTGTGCCAGGCACAAAGTGAGTACTTCACAATTACTAATTTGTATAATTATTGTAATGACTCTGAGTATTATCATTCCCATTTTATAGATGGAGGATCTGAGACACAGAGAGGTTAAGCAACTTGCCCAAGGGCACACAGCTGGTAAGTGGCAGAATCTAGAACCCAGGCCAGTCTCCTGCCAGAGTCCTAGCTCTTAACAGCTGTGCTCCTATAATTATTTTGTATATAGAGCAGCTAAGATTCAAAGAAATTAAGTGACTTGGCTAAAAGTGACTCAGCTGGAAGCATGGAATGAGAATATAAAAGGACTTTGTAAACTGTAATGAAGTACATATAAAGAATTATTGCCATCACTTATAACTGTTGTATTTATTTCCAGTGTCTTTGCAGGTCCTGAGATACCTCTGAGTGACTTCTCTGATAAAGTAGAAAAAGGGAGAAAAGGGATGAAGGGATGAAGTACATTATAGAGTTTAAGAGTAATAGCTTTAGAATTGAATCCTGCTAGTACTGTTTACCAACTGTTTGATCTAAGGCAAATTACACAGTTTTCTAAGTTTCAGTTTCCCAATATATGTAACAAGAGTCTTATTTACCATGCAGTGTTTTTGTGAGAATATATGTACTATATTTTTTGTAATAAATGTAAAGTACTTTGCCCAGTGATTGGCATATATTAAGTTATGGAAATGGTTGGAGGAGACAGCAAAATAGACTACAGCTGTAATGTTGCTGTTTAAAACAAACTAATTCTAGATAAGATGCAAAGACACAAAGAACATCTTAGTAATTTCTTCTTTTCAAATTAATCTTAAAACCATGCATTTTATCACTGCTATGATATGAACTTTAATTAGAGGACATGGCCTAATACCCAGGACTACTTAAAAAAAATCAAGTGATATAGAAGAAAAATCAGACTGCAGATTAGAGAAAAAAAGAAAAATGAAAAAAAAAATTCTTTTGTTCTTTACATACCTTCACTTTTTTCTTTTTTTCTTCTATTTTTTTTAAATATCTTCACTTTAAAAAAATATTAGACTTTATTTTTTAGAGCAGTTTTAGGTTTACAGAAAAATTGAGCAGAAAGTATAGAAAAGCCCTATACATACACCTATCACCCCAGTTTCCTTAATTATTAATATCTTGAGTTAGTGTGGCACATTTATTACAGGTAATGTGTACCTTCACTTTCTGTGTCGCTTAGTGCCTCGTTCTCTATGTACATTCACCTGAGGGAAGTGATATTACTCTCTATTTAGTTATAGATGATGAACACTCAAGGATGTCACTAAATTGTCCTGAAAACCTTCCTGTTCAGAGTAACAGGGATTGAGGATTTGAATGTCTGAGAGCAAATCCTGTGACTATTTGGAATATGGCCACTAAGACCATTAAAATTGTATTTGATTAGATTTTGCAGCCATCAGCACAGGTGAACTGTTTGATTATTTTTTTTCCCCTATGTAAATTTTCAGAAATTCAAAAGCAGAATACTCAGAAAATTTCAGATTCTCAGAAAACGTTTTCTTATAAAGTTGATGAGGGGCCATGGGAACTTAACTCTTGTTAATATCAATTAGTCTTTGGTAAAAATGTTTCCATTATGTGTCATTTTGCTTAAAGTCACAGAACCTATTGAAAATGTTTAGGGAGCACTTATTGTATTATGAATGCCATAGACCCATCTTCCAAATTCAGCAATTATTAACATTTTGCCACACACTTGCTTTGCTTATCTCCTCCCTCAATTTCGCCCCCCCCCACCTTTTTTTGTAGCTCTAAGATTTTAAAACAAATTCCTGATTGCTTGTCATTTCAATCCTCAATTATTCTATGTGTACCTCTAAGAAAATGAGGACATTTTGAATATAATCACAGTGCTGTTATCATACCTAACAACATTAGTAATTCTTTAATATTACTAAAAATCAAGTCCTTTAAAAATTTTCCCTGGTTGTCTCAAAGTTATGGGCAAATAAGTTTTACATTTGAACTTTCAGAACAGTGTGCTCTGTGTTCATACTGACCAAGAAACACAGTTCTTTCCTCCAGTGACCTCCTTTGAAGATCACTAACTCTTAGGATGATCAGGAAGTGCTGGAGCAAAGGTCTGCCTTATTTCGCCCTAGCCCTTCATCGTTTGGGGCATTCAACAGTCAGTCAACCTATATTGACAGGGTCTAAGCACTGTTCCAGATTTGGGTATTTGAAGGCAAATCATACCCCTCTTCCCTTTAGACCCGTGTGGTGATTCTGTTTGAGAAGAATAAGATGATGAAATCTGAAAAAAGCTATGGTCCCTTTACCTAGGAAAAATCCAGAGTTTTAAGGGGTTTTATGGCCACCCTTAAATCTGCCTATGGACCCCAAGTTAGGACCCATATTCTAGTAGGATTTATTGAGAAACAGGGAGAGGGTAAAGAGATCCATGAAGGCCTTCAGGTCCATTGAGTACAGAGAAGAACCAGAACTCAAGTGGCTGGGGGCTGGTGGAAGGTGCAAGAGGACCTGGTAGCTCCTGGATCCCTTTCTTGCATCAAGGTGTTGCTGTGTGGGTGGCTGAAGAGCTCTGAGTTTGCTGCAAGCCTAATTTGAGGCTGAATCTAGTGAACTAGGTCACATTTAACTATTCTCTTTGAAATTGGTTTCTTACTCATCCAGTCAGATTATTAAGTGAATACATAATGAGCACTGTGTATAAAGGTCCCTTTCACTAGTTAATGTCAACTGGAGATAATGACACCCACCACCAGAGTGCTGGTACAAGGATTCAATAAAAATACCTTTGCTATATGTCTAGTTGTAATGCTATATGTAATGCTCATTACAGTGTGCAGGTCTGAGGTTCAGCAGGATCAGCCATTGAGGCCAATTCTGTTTGTTTAGGCATTTCCTGCATGGCATGTGGAAGTGGACAAGTTTCTCCCTAGCAGCTCTGTTTGCTGGTGATCAGAAGTGCTGTCTTGTTGGTTTGAGTTCCTTTTCTCCTGTTTTTCCAGTGCCCCTTCCCAACTCCAGCTTGGCACTGTGAAGCTCTGCAGAAGCTAACATGAAGGAGCTGGAAGACTCCCTCCCTTAGTGGTCTTCCCTGTTCAGTGGAGGCGAGAGGGGATCATTACTTTGCAGTCAGTTCATTTTCTATTTTACTTGTTCCAGAAACTCATCTCTCACCTTCCTTGACCCCATATCCTCTTGAGTTTCCTCCTCACTAACTGCTGTTTCTTGCTGTTTTTCTGGCGACTCTTACATGCCCTGTCCTAAAATGGTGATGTTTTTCCTGGTTCTCTATGAATCTCACTTATCCTCTCATTCAGCTTGTACTTTTCAGTCTGTCCTCTCCCCTCTCAAGTTTCAGCCATTCTCTGAGAGCTGAGATCTTCCAAATTTTCATCTCCTGGACCTTTTGTCCAGTGCTGATAGTTCCATTTGCCTGCCCTATAGGCCTGAAGTGAAACGTATCTTCTGCCCTCCCTGGCTGCTGCTCCTCCAGAGTTTCTTGGGTCAGTAAGTGATACCAGCATCCACTCTCCCAGAGTACCAAGCCAAAAAGAGCATGGGGGTCCCTGTGGCCCCTCACTCCACTCCTGCATCTGACTGTTACCAGGCCTGGCTGTTCTGCCTCCTGTATTTGATCTGCCTCCTCCTATCCGTTCCTGTTGCTGCCACCTAGTTAAAGCTACCATCATCTGTGTCTTGGATTACAGTAGGTCCCAGGTGGTGCCCTTCAACTTGACTCTTAAGTCTACTCAATCTGTTCTTCACTCTGTAGCCAAGATTTTCCATCAGCACAGGTTTGATGATGCCATTTTCTTCTTTCACATTTCTTACATTGGCCTTGGAGACCTGTAATGGCCAGTCTCCTCCACCTGCTACGAGTTAGGTACCCCTGATGCAGGCTCTCAGAGTCCCTTATTTCTCTTCATCTCTTGATGTGATGCTCAGTATAGAAGGCCCTATGCTGCTTGTTAGTCTTCCCATTGACCTGTGTAGGCAGAGCCACTTATGCCTGCTTGTCTAGTCTGTTGCTAAATGGGATCTCAATAGATATTTGTTAAATGAATGCATACATTTAAATCTTTCATTGCCTAACTCAAAATTCTCTTCTAAAAATCCTCTCTGTTTAATTCTCTTTACTCAGAACCTAAATACTTAGGATTGATTTGCATTTGTGAAAGTGCTGCAACTTTAGTGAGTTTGTGTTTCCTAGACTAGCTGTTTGTTCTTTCACCCCAGCTAATAAACGAAGGGCTGGAGCACAGTCTGTATTTTTGGTTACTACTTACAGAGGAGCCCTATGCACAGAGTAGCTGTGTGCCTCACTTGGCACCACAAAAGTAGAGTAGCAGATAGGAGAATAGAGATATTTTTTTTTTTTTTTGCAATTGAAAAACATTTTATATGTTAATAGTTTATAAAATAGGAATGGAATGAACTTTTTTTTTTTAAAAAGGAGTGTTCAGCTTTATAAATCCAAGTAGTACAGATTGTGATAAGAGACAATTGTTTTAACTTTTAAGTTAAGACATTTGATAGTTAACAAACTCTGTGATACATGTGAAAATCAATATTAGCATTACCAGTGGGTGGGTAAGTTGATACATGTTTTCAGAAAACAGTTTGTCAGGAGGTGTTACATTATTAAAATGTTTGCACTCTTTTGGCTTGTTACTTCTACTTTTAAGAATCTAGCTCAAGGACATTCATAATATGGAAGCACGAAGAAGTTCTTTATAGCATTATTTATAGTAGAAAAAATGTAGAAAACCCTAAATGCCAAAAATAGGGGAAATAAAATATTAATGGATTAGTCACTCAGTATATTATGGAGCCAGAAATTATGATAGGAGGTAGAGCTGTGTATTGATATGGAAAGATAACCAAGAGATACAAAAAAAAAAAAAAAAAAAAAAAAGTAAAAAAAGTAAGGTGGAAAAGAAAATACAACATAATGCAATTTGTGTGTTAGTTAAAAATTAGAAATTGTTATTATATATCCATAAAATGTTTGTGGAAAATATATGAGAGAAAATAGCATTAGGTAGAAGAAGGAGGCAAGAAACTTTAAAAAATATATTTCTATCTACAGTTTTTTTTTAACTGTGTGTGTTGCTATAATAAAATATATTATAAAATTTTAAAAGGTGGTTATGAAGGCTATTGTAACAGGTAAAAATGTTTGTATGTCAAGCAAAAAGAACAAGATGAAAAATTGTACGTGTAAAGTACAATTTTAGCTACATGGCAAACAAAAGAATAAAAGAGATAAAAAGAAAAGAATAATTAGTTGTATTAAAGTGCTGGGATTACGTTTTGAATTTCTCTATTTTCCAATTTAAAAACTCCTTTATATTAATTATATGAAAATAACTTTTAACAAAATGGTTATGTGCTTAAAAATACATGAAAAAGAACTAATTCTTTGTTACAGATGGATTTGCTCTATTGGAAATCTCATGTCCTTATTTTGTTTCAGGCCCTGGGTGGCCTGAGTGTGGAGCCCCTCTTTGTAAGGGTCTTCCTTGCACCCAGCTGCCTCTTGACTTGCATTGGCGGTTCTCTCCTCCCCTCTGCAGAGCCCGCCTACCTTTGGGTTCCTCTTGGACATCGATGGAGTCTTGGTGCGTGGCCACAGAGTGATCCCTGCTGCTGTGGAGGCCTTCCGCAGGCTGGTGAACACCCAGGGGCAGCTGCGGGTGCCTGTGGTCTTTGTCACGAATGCTGGTAACATCTTACAACGTGGCAAAGCCCAGGAGTTGTCAGCCCTGCTGGGCTTCAAGGTGAGGAGATAGCCAGAGACATGGAAACCTAAGGACCTGGTTTCCAGTGGAATCCCCACTGCAGCTCTAAGCCTTTTTCCCTGGGGTGGTGTACAGTATTGATAAGTTGGGTCAGTACAAATCTTTATTTCCCTGCTGGAAATAAAACTTGAAGTTCAAGCCCAGTCTAGTAAGTAGAGCCTTATCAACAGGGTTATTTTTTATGCATATGTACACATTGAGCACAAAAGTTCTGCCCATGGAGTTGTCAATTTGAGCCTACTTCTGAGCATCAGATCATCTCTTTTGGATTGTCAACCCTAGAAAGCCAGGGTTGCATTTTTCTAAACCTCCATATACCAGATGGGACTCTGAAATAACAGCCCTTGTTTCTCATGAATAAGATCTAAACATTTGAATGAATACTGTCCTCTAAAAGCAGTCCCTCTTCACCCACTTGCAACTCCACACGTTTCTCAGCCTTGATACATTCCTTCTCTTTTTAAGGGTGGCTGTTGTTTTTGGAAAGAGTACTTTGGAACCAAGGGAGTAAATAAAGTGGCGGATTGAAGGGGTGACCCTGTTTGGGTATGAATGCCAGGAGTAAAGGCATCCAATTGGTTCTATTCTGTGGTTTCCCGAGAGGGTTTCAAAAACATTCTGAGAAAAGGCTACATTGTCATAGTTAGTATAAATGTTAAAAAGCTAAGTCTTTTAAGTACAACTGAAAACAAAGTCAAAGTTAGAGACAGATTTCTATAAGTGACAAAGAACATGCACACAGATCCTGTGCTTTCCAAAAGGGGAGTTGAACAGGGCAGGATTGTTGCACGTCATGACCCCTACCTAACGGCACTTCCTACTTGCTTGTTTTGTGTGGCAAGAGCCACATTAGACTGGTGGTTCCCACACCTCTGTGGATAGTTTCTAGAATCTGGGAAAAGGGCTTTTCCACCCCCTTCCTTTTCTGGTCATTTTTTTCTTCTTAGTTAATGGAAGCTGCCATCTATCTCCCATTATTCTCTTTCAACTATGTGTCTTTCTCTGCTCTCCACTTTCTTGGCTGTCCCTACAGGTGGAGCCAGACCAGGTTATTCTCTCTCACAGCCCCATGAAGCTCTTCTCACAGTACCATGGAAAGCGGATGCTAGTGTCTGGGCAGGGGCCCCTGGTGGAAAACGCCCGAGCGTATCCTTTTGGTGTTTCTCACTCTGGTTGAAGAGGAAGGGGCAGGACTGAGGCCTTTCCTTCTATGGCTGAGGGTGACTGTCCTGAGTCATGCTGGACTCAGGGTGCCAGGGCTCATGGGGTGTGTGGTAGGCTCTTGAGGGAGGTAGAACAGCCAGCCCTCAGGTGTGGCCAGTCTTGGTGCCTGGTGGTTTCCAAAAGCCAGCCCACTTCATCAGAATCTTCTGGGGAACCTTCCTGGAGAGTCTGGAGTCATTGGGTCTGAGATAAAAATTGCAATCTGTATTTTAAAAAAGAAAACTAGATGATTCTCTAATTGGGCCTGAGAAGCACTGCTCTAGTATGGTTCCTTATAGTGGTCAATCGACCTATCTGTCAATGTTAATTAAGAACCTACAGTGAACTCATCCTTTGGGGTGTATGCACAATCAAGAAGCAGAAGACTTGTCTATATTCTCAAGTAGCTTACTTATTTGCTCCTCCAGAGTCCTGTCAAGTACTTCATATGTGCTACCACTGTGCTGCGGACTCCCAGGGGGCAGAGGCCAGGAGAAGCACAGTGAGATTGTGATGTAATCAAGGGGTTTATACTTGAGGCAAGAATAACACACCCATATGCAATGAAGGAATCTTTCAGATGACATGGAATTTAAGACTTAATAGTATAGGTTCTGGTGTAACAAGTGTCAGGTAACATCCTTGGAGTAGGAATTACTACTTGTGGTTTCATGGAGGGCCTAGCTGCGCCACAGGATAGGGTTCAGGCTTTCTATTTCAGGGCACTAGTTCAGGAAGCTAGAAAGAGAAGGGATGGTGAAGCTCCTTGAAGCAGGAGATTGGAATGGGACAGGATAGGGAATAAGACTGGGAAGGCTGGTGCTGGGGGTAGGAAACTGGAAGTAAATGTAGGAAGTAAGTGAGCTTATTATGAGGACAATGGGGAGTCTGCAGGTAGAAGCATCATTTTTGGGAAATTTATTTTGAAAGTAATCTGAAACCATGTCCAGTTAAGATTGCAAGTGGGAATTGAGGACAGAAAAATGGAAGCAGGTCTTGGAGAGATGAGGCTGGAGCTGGCTTGCCTCTCCCTGTGGCATCCCCTTCCTGGCCGAATCCAATTCATCTTAATGCCAACTTCTCTGGACCCTTTGCCCTGCTACCCAGGCCACCGGGCAGTCTCCTCTTCTGAGCTTCTCGACACACACTGGTAGCACTGGCTTTGATGGGCTTTGAGCTTGTGGGCTCCTTGAGGGCAGAGGTTCTTGTATGCTGTGCACTGTGGTAGCACCCAGTGTAGGACCTGGCACCTGGAGTGTGCTCACTGCCTGCCGGTATACCGCTGTAGAGCGGTGTGGCCCTGCTCTGCCTGTGCAATCATGGCTGGCCTGCCAGCACCTTTCCAGAATTGGCGCTGGCCCTGCTGGGCTCTGTCTGGCTCATTGGTTCACTCCTGCTTGAGAAATAGGTGGACTAGTTTGATTAGGACTGGGTTGGTTCCTGTTACTTTAAAGATATCTTCTCTCAGAACTGTCCAGTTTTGCTTCCCTAATCTTGCTCTAGACTGGGCTTCGAGAATGTGGTTACTGTGGACGAGCTACGGATGGCCTTCCCTGTACTCGACATGGTGGATCTCCAGAGGCGGCCAAAGACCACGGTAATGAGCACAAACCTGGGATCTCGTGTACAGTTATGTCCTCTTGTTCCTTCATGGCCTTGCAGTCCCTCCTCCTTAGAGCTGTGTCTTGTCCATGCTTCACAGAGCTGCCTCCTTGGAGAGGCACATCTGGCCAAGGATTTGTTCTCCAGTTACACAGAATGGCCTGGAGGACGTGCTCCTAAGGGCTTCCCTTTCTGCATTGTTTGTGTTTAGCTGAGAACTCTTTCAGAGCCCAAGCATCTCCTTGGTTAGTAGCTTTACATCCTACCAGTTGGTGTTCCCATTATTGCTTGGGAGAACCATTCACCTTCATTAAATTTGTCACTGCTCTACTTTATCCTGAGCCATGCTAACAAAGAGTTGTCCTTGAGAGAAGCAGCCTTCTTGTAAAAGTAACTGGCAATTCTGAGTGTCTGCTGTGTTTCTTTTGGGTTTAGCTCATATTCGAATTACTGGTTTAATTCTTTTCTTCTTTGATGAGTAGTCACAGGGCCTCTTATTGACCCTCTAGAGCAGGAGTCCCCAAACCCTGGGCTGCAGACCGGTACTGGTCCATGGCCTGTTAGGAAGTAGGCCACATGGCAGGAGGTGAGCAGTGGGCAAGCCAGCGAAGCTTCATTTATATTTGCAGTCACTCCCCAGCACCAGCATCACTGCCTCAGCTCCACCTCAGATCATCAGGCATTAGATTCTCATAGGAGCACCGGTCCCTGGTGCCAAAAAGGTTGGAGACTGCTGCTCTAGAGTGTGGCTGCCCATCTTTTAATAGCCCCTGGCCCTCTTCTTCCTCATGTGAATTCTTTATGTATAACATAGCCTACATTTTAAGTCAGGCCCCTGTCAAATGTGATAAAATGTTTTAAAAACAGACAAGCTTATCTGTATCGTATATAACTTCAGTCCTTCCTCCAGAGATTTCCAACTGAATAGAGCGCTTTATTGCCTTTGAGGGCTTTCTCACAGAACATTGAAAGTTAGGAAGAGAACCATATTGTCAGAATTGGAATAGATCTCAGAACAGCTCAGGGATTGAGCCCCACACAGGGGAAGTGATTTACCCCAGGTCACAGGTTAGTGGTAGAGCCAGGTCTAGAATCGTCTGGGGAAGGAGTGGAAGAGGTTAGTAAAGTGAAGGCTCCTGCCTCCTAATCTGACACCAAGAGAAATAGTCCATCACGCCCTGATGGCCTCTTTTTTCTCCATAGGCTCACCTTCAGCTTAGCTACCTGATGCTAGACTCTTGCTTGGCCTATATCTTACCTCTTGGCCTTGCTAGAGAAAGATAGCTGATCGGCTTCTCCTCCTGGCTGGACTTCATATGTGGCATTCCTCAGTCCTTTCTGTTCTCTCTTCACCTTTCTTCATGAATGTTCTTCCTTAGTTCTTTCTGGCCTGACCTCAGCTTGGGCTAGACTGTGAGGGTGGTCTTTGATCCTGTCTGAAATTCATCTTTTCTCCCGCCCACCCTTGGAAACCAGCGTGTGATTGTTAGTAGAAAGCAGCTGTTGCATTGATGGGCCTGTTCTTTGTCTCTTGGCAGCCCCTTCCAAGGAGCGACTTCCCTGCCATTGAAGGTAATGAGGTCCTCTCCTTGTGTGGGCATGGGGCTGGGTGGTTCTCTCTCCTTTCAGGCCCTCCAGGCTGTTGTAGCATGATCGTTTTGCCTGCAAATTGGTAGGGTAGCCAGAGGGCACTAGACATCAGGTCACCTGGGTTCTGGTCTTGGATCGGCCACTCACTACTTCTGAGATATTTGTTGTTTATCTTTCCTTCACCATACCACTCACCCTATTCCAGAAAAATCGCAAACTTGGAATATCTGTGAGTAGAAAGGTACCTAGAGGCAATCTAGTCCAGTATTCCTTAGCTCCATTAAAATTGGTTCTCTCTTTGTATTATAAAAATATTGTTATATCCCCTTTATTAGCCTGAAATGAAATTCATAGTCTGTCTTTCCATACACATACGTTCAAAATTAATTAGTTCACTACAAAGCCCTAATTGTAATAGAAACAAAAGAAAAAATTTTAGTAAGTTAATATATATTTCAATATGTAATAATTATTCAAAAAGACAAAATGAAGTGGTAAAATGATTATACCAAACATAGAATCACCATGAATGTTGCAGCTATAAATGCAAACAGATAGCTGTTTATAGGTGTGATAGATCTGTGTTTTATTGGTTACTCAGAAATTAGGGGCAACATTGTCATTGGAGAAGTGATTTTGCAAAATAGGGAATAACTCTTGGGTAAATTTTGAAAAATAAAGTACAATGTTCTCTTGACTTAGGTGATAGTTGCATTTTTGGAAGAATCAGTGTTTATTAAAACTACCAAAAAATTTTTTGTGTTTGTTTACATGTAAAATGGGATTAGGGTTTAGGCTCTTAATTACACACAGGTTGTTCACCTATATGAGTGTCAGATGGGACACTCAAATGTTAATAGACATGGGGCAGTTTTTGATTGCGCAGGACTATTCTGAGTATCCAGCATTGCCGGTCCTCTCCTACAGTCCTCATCATTAAGTGTCAGTCATGAAGATTAAAATACATCCTCAGCTTCTAGAACACCTCCTTTGAGGGCAATGGTCAATTCACTGGTCTCATAGCTGATACTGTAGCTTCTATTTGTTGAGTGCTGTGCGTCCAGCACAGGTTAAGTGCTGTATTTGTTATATCTCATTTTTATCCCTATAACAATAGTATGTGTTGTTATCATGTTGAGGAAACTGAGGCTTAGAGCAGGTAAATAACTTGCCCACAAGCATAGAGGATAATTGATAGAGTCTGCTTTGGAATTCAGATCTCTATCGCTCCAGATCCCCCTCTCCTAGCCATTAGGTTTATTGGTCCTTGGGACTCGGAGAAGTGGCTGAGGGAGTTGAGCACTTTGCCACATACCTGTTGGTGAAGCAGTGGGGAGAACATCAGTCATCAGGAGGAAATGGGCCTGAGACTTGATGTTGCTCGTCTTGTTTTTAACTTCTTCTGTGAAGTACAGTGGACACAGTGACAGTGGGAACCTGTAGGAGGTGCCTTCCTAGGCCCAGTGCTTTATTCACCTTGGGTGGATATGTGAGTGGTTTTTTCAAGACTGGTTTGGGGAACTGTGCTCTTGCCAGAATGAGTGTACTGTGGAGGAAGAGCTTGTGGTTGGGCGGCACCAGCTGGCTTCAGCTGGTCTCCCGAGGGCTTTCTTCCCACCCACCACAGAGGGCAGGCCAAGTGCCCTGCACCCTCATCCCTATACCTTTGCTCTTTAAAGGGGTGCTCCTCCTTGGGGAGCCAGTCCGCTGGGAGACAAGCCTGCAGCTGATCATGGATGTCCTTCTCAGCAATGGGAACCCTGGGACTGGTCTGGCGACGGCCCCCTATCCCCATCTCCCTGTTCTGGCCAGTAACATGGATCTTCTTTGGATGGCTGAAGCCAAGATGCCCAGGTGAGGACATTGTCCCCAGCCTTGGCCCTGGTGCCCAATTTCCAGGTGCTGCCTGAGCAGTTCTTCTGACAGTTTCCCATCATCATTCTATATTTCAGGCCTTCAAACCCATACCTGGGTAGGCCCTTTAGTTGGCCTTCCGGGAGGGATTTCAAGGATCACTTCATATACTAATTATTAAGTGAAAACTGCAGATTACTGAGCACTGGAGATATATTGAGACGATCTTTAACAGATGATCCTTGCCTTCCAGAATCTTAACAGAACACATTCTTTTTGACTAGAGGAACCCAAACAATGGTCAGCTTTTGAGGTGTATCGATGCAAATTATTCAACTGCTCTGCCTTCTTTGCCTTCACTCTGTAGTATTAATTCTTTCACTTGTTTATTTCCTTTTTCTCTTAAGAGATAGGGGCAGGGGAAAGTAAGAATTGTTCTGATGTTTGTATAGACCAGAGAACTGAGACCTGGTCGTAGGTGACTTTCTCAGAGTCGTATGGGGACTGAGCTGGCATATATTCCCTGCTCAGTTGTGTAGATTTCACCTGTCCTGTCTTTTTCTGAAGTTGAGCACAGTATAAGTGGCCCTTTTCCTGGCCCTGGAAGTGCCTTCTCAAAATCTGACGGCTGCTGTGTACTGCTCTGCAGCTCTCACCTGTGAGGCTAAAGTCTAGCGTTTTCTCCCATGCCACTAACTCCTAGTGAACTGGGCAAGTGACCCATCAGTAGGGTAGAGGGGCCCATCACTGCCTCAAGTCATGTGACTCAGTATCCCATAAGAGATGGGGATTACAGTGTTCTCTCTTGTTACTTTTAAAGTATATTTCTATAGCTGAGATTAGGTATTTTTTCTGAAGTATTCTTCCTAGAGTTAGGGGATACTGACACTAGATAAAAGGGGTTTGATTATATAGGCTATGAACTGAATAGTAAAGGGCAAATTTCAATTTATAAACCAGATTCAAGGTTAACCTTTTATTTAATAATTTAAACATGGAAAATGGAATTTGTTATATAACCAAGTGACACAAATATGACCTCAGTGTATTGTGCAGTATCAGTTCAGATTTGGTTTAGCAGCAAGGGATGAAAACCCCAAACAAGAATATCTTAAACAAGATAGAAGTTTATTTCTTCCTCATATAAAAGAAGTCTGGGGTAGGCAATCCTAGGCTTGTATGGGACCTGTCAGGGACACGGGCACCTCTGTTTTCCTGCTATGCAGTCCTTAGCCCTATATAATCCAAAATGGCTTGCCTGAACTCCAGCCATCATATCAGCATTCCAGGCAGCAAGAAGGGATAGGGGAAGGTAGAGAAGAGCATTTCTCCCCAATTTTATGGGTACTTCCTAGAAGTTAAGCCCAGTACTTCTGATTTCAGTGACTCATTGGCTGTACCATCATCACATGGCTGCACACCTGACTGTGGTGGAAGCAAGGGAATGTAGTTTTTTGCACCGGGTAGCAATATGCTCAGCTGAAAATTGACACCAAGAAAGAAGGGGAGATGGAAACATCTGCCACAAATCTAAAGCAGAATTTAAAGTTAGGTTTCTAGAGTCCAAATGCCTTCAGTGTAATCCTAGCACTGCCACCTTGGGCAAGTTACTTAATCTCTTTATGCCTCAGTTTCCTTACTTGTAAAATGAGAATAATGAACTCAGGTTTTTCTGTGACTTCAGTGTGATATGACATCTCCAGTGCTAGAACAGTGCTCAATAAATGTGATTAGAGAATAGCAAGTCATAAATGTAGGTAATGTAGTTCTTACTAGAAGTGATTTTGTTTTGACCTATCACCACCAGGGCCCTGGAGCGAAAGGTTGGTGTGTAGGGTGCTGCTTACACAATGACAGGTGGCTTGCAAGAGCCCAGGGAGTGAAGACTAAGCTGCTGAGTTGTCTTTTCTGGCAGGTTTGGCCACGGCACCTTTCTGTTGTGCCTGGAAACCATTTACCGCAAAGTGACAGGCAACGAGTTACGATATGAGGGCCTGATGGGCAAACCCAGCATCCTCACTTACCAATATGCGGAGGACCTGATTAGGCAGCAGGCGGAGAGGCGGGGCTGGGCAGCCCCCATCCAGAAGCTCTATGCTGTAGGGTAAGTTCTGTTCATTTCCTCAACCCTTTTTTGACTTACCTTTCCCTTTCTCCCTACCCCTTTCACCTCCCTTGTTTCCCTGTATCTGATGCACACCCCTTGCCTTATAATTGTCTTTTGCTCTCTGTGCCCTACAACACTGAACTTGGATTTTCTCTTCTTTTCTGGTATGGCTGCCCCTGCCAGTGATAACCCTATGTCTGATGTCTACGGTGCCAACCTGTTCCACCAGTACCTGCAGATGGTGAAGCATGATGGAGCAGAGGCGCTGGGGGCTAATGGCCTGTGGAAGCAGCGGCCCTCCGCAGCCCAGAGCTGTGCCTCCATCTTGGTGTGCACTGGCGTGTACAGTCCCAAGACCCCAGGGTCCACAGAGCCTGCCCAGGGTGGAGAAGAGCCTCCTTTCCATGGGCACCGGGACTTCAGCTTCAGCCCAAAGCTTATAGAGGCATCTCACATCGTGAATGATGTGGATGAGGCTGTGCAGCTGGTTTTCCACAAGGAGGGTTGGGCTTCATAGTGAGGACTGTGCATTGGAGGCAGGGGGAAAGCGCGTGCCAGAGCGGTAGGTGACTCTCGTTTGCTGGCTTCTGGCTTGGATCACTAGGGGTCACATCAGGGCCTGCTCCCATAGACACTCTTCCTGCTGCTCCACAGGTGTGCCCTACTGGTTGGTCACTTGGAAGAAGGAACTGGTTTTTTCTCCTGCTGGGCAGTAACCACAGAATTATGCCCTGGGTAACATTTGAGTAGAACTATCAGGATTTTCTGGGTCCGGTTCCTGTCTGCCTCTCCTGGCAGTCTGACCTCAGCCCAGGCCCTTTACCTCTGTGCCTCAGTTTTCCCCTCAGTTCAGTAGGGACTTCTGAAGTGATAAGAAATAATGTGGAACATTCTCCAGGATTTTGATCTGCATTGAGGGAACCACTGCATGCCAGCCAGATGTGTAACACTCAGATGCTACTTTTTATTTCATCTTATTGTCCAGAGACTTTTGAGCTTATTATTTTTAAATTAAAATAGTCCTAATAAATATTAATTATGCCATCTTCTGTGAAGCTCTATCTGGAATGTACTAAAAAGTCCTGTGGGGGAAGGATAGTGGGTGAGTGGTGTGGGTGACCTTGAGGCAAAGAGATTGGTGGCATTTCACTCCCACAATGTGCTGATGTCTCCTTTCCCACCTCTGTGTTCCTCCCACCCCCATCTTGGCTGTGAAGCAAGTCTGTCTAGGAAAGTCGTGTCCAGGCTTTGGCATCTCCCTAGCAACTTCTCTGATGTAGAAAAGAAAAAGGATCTCACTTATGGTTGATTCTAAAGGAGCTTTTCCTACAGTGATTCTAGAAAATGCATTTCCATTATTCTCACTAGGAGTAATCCAATTTCATTTTTTCCATGGTCTGTCACCCATGACCTTGCATTTGCCAAATCCCCATGTCAGTTCTTGCCGTCATCTTTCTCCAACAGTTGTTTGCTATGACACAAGCTGATTACTTCCTCCCCTTTTCTTAAAACACATTACTTGGCTGTATCTGACTGACTTTTGGACACCTCTGTTTGGATACCTGGTATTCATTTAGAGGGGAGGAGGCCAATGACGTGGAGAGAGTGGCCAGTGAAATAGGAAGGGCCTTGAGATCTGGTGCCTGGAGGCTGAATGAAGAACACAATTCATAAAGGAGGTAGTGAAGACCTGTGCCCACTCTGTACCTATCATAGGTTAGCCCTGTCCAAAACCGAACACAGCCTGATTCTCCTCCAGCACCCCAATAATCTGGGTCATGCTGCAGTTTTTTCCCACTTCAGACAACAGCAGCTTATTGTTTAGGCTGAAGGCTTGGACTCATCTTCTCTCTCATTTCTCATGTCCAGCCCATCAGCACATCCTGTCAGCTTTGCCTTCGGAATGGATCTGGAGTGTGAGCACTCTCCAGCCTTCAACACCCTGGTCCAGGCTGCTGGCTTCTCTCACCTGGCTTGTTGCAGCAGCCTCATATCTGGTCTCCCCGTCTCATCCCTTCCCTTCCTCCCTCCTGTTTTCCACTCATTGGCCCAGAAATCAGATCACAAGTTTGATCTGTTCTCTGAGCAGAAATCTCACTAAAAGCCCGAACTCCTTATCGCAGCACAAATCCTGTTCCCCTTAATCATTTCATACCAGCCACACTGACTGCCTTGTCGTTTCAGCGTATATACTCCTGCCTCAGGATCTCTCTGTATTTGCCATCTCTCTCCCTCACTTCCAGTATTGGCAAGGCTTGCTCCATTCTTTCCCCCCCCCTCATTACTTCTTAAAGATGGGAAAAAAGAATCGTGACTATGTCACCTCACAGAGACTCCCTCAACTTCCTATTTAAAAAACAAACAAACAAACCCATCTTTAATTTTCTCCTAGTCCTCATCACCCCACGACCCATATTTACTCTTTATGTCTTTTAAAATACTAAGTTCTATGGACTTTGTCCATATTGACTCACTCTTGTACCCCTATGCAACGTGTCTGGCACTTGGTAGGATTGCAGACCCTGTGAGTCCTTAGAGATAAACATGCCTTTCTTCTCCCTTGGGGAATATGGCAAAAGTGAGACTACAGGTCTTGGAGTCAGATAGGCCTGGAGTCAAATCTCAGGTCTGTCACTCACGAGCCAGATAGCTTTGGGCAGTTTCAGTTGTCCAAGCTTCCGGTTTCTCATCTGTAAAATTGGTGTTGGCAATGTATATTTTATAACTGAGCTATTTTCAGTACAGTACCCTGTTACTTAGGGTTTTGTTCAGCTGCTTGTTAACAGAAATCTGAGTACAGTGGCTTGAACAAATAGGCGGTTATTTTTCTAAACAGGAAGTTCAGAAGTAGGATTTCCAGACTGGAGAAGCAGCTCAGAGATTTTGTCAAGGACTCAGGTACTTGCACACCATCCTTAGCGTGTATGTTTGTCCACTCGCAAGGTGGTATCAGTCTACTTTCAGGTCTCTCATCCACATTCCAAGGAGGAACTTTCCCAGAAGTTCCACTTTTGGACTTGCAGCTCTTTCTGGTCACATGAGCACCAGTAGCTGGAAGGAGGCAGGGTCGGGGTACATTGCTGCTTAAACAAAATCAGGATCTGTTAGGAAATCTAGTGAAATAGCTGTTGGGTAGACAACTAGCAGTACAGCTCCAGCACCTGGGACCCAGAAGGCATTTAACTGTGATGATTTCTTCGAGGGCTCTGGGGAAATAGATGAAGCCCTGGCCTCTGAAGCACCTTGTCTGATTGATAGTTATCTGAGCTGCTGGGTTCGGTAACAGTTTTGCCAGCTTACATTTGTTAGCCTTTTTTGTACCTATTTTGTTAGAGCTTCAAAAAGCCCCTAATAGAGACAGTCTTTATCTATCCATTTTTTATAAACGAGGGCATCAAGGCAGAGGTCATTCATCTTTTCAATATGAAATGTTCGTTGAAGATCTACTACACCAAGCACCATTCTAGGTGCCGTGGCAGTGACCAGTCATTGGCAACAATGCCTGCTCTTGTTGAGCTCACATTTTAGTGATGATGTGTCCAAAGTTAGGAAATGAAGTGCCTAGGACTAAAGTTGGGTGTCCTAACTCTGACCTTAGTGTTTTTCCTGAGATATGCACCAAAGGCTCTCCCTTCCCTGAGCCTTTCCCCCAGGCATTGCTTTATGTTCTGGAGCAGCTTCAGTTGTGGATGGAGCCCAGGTGAGCTATCCTTGGGCCAAATCGGTTGAGCTTACCAAATGGAATGACAGGTAAGTACAGAAATGAAGTGGAAAGTAAAGCCAAGCATAGCTACATGGGGAGGAATCAAACCAGAGTCGAGACTCCTTAGCTCCAGATTGAAGTGACAGAATGACAGCATCTCTCTGTGTCTGTCTGCCTCTGGCTCTGTCTCTTTGGCTGGCACTTGTTCTGGCTCTGGAGCCCACTCCCTTTCTTGTTTGGGTTTCCTAAAGGTATTGCAAGCTCTTCCAAATCCATCTCAGAGGGCAGGGCCAGCCACTCAGCTGCAATGCCAATCTTGTCTTTTAGGGGCTTTGAACTGTGGAACTAAGACACAATGAACTGCTTCATTTGCTCAGCCCAAAACTGATGAATTACCTTTCTGTGTTTAGATGGAACGAAATGAGTAGAAAACAAAAAAGACTTGGTAAGTCAATTTAAACAGGAAGCAAGGCCATACTTATATATAACATTATTAACCTGGAACGAAACTATACCACAGTGAATAGAGAATCACCTTGGGTCTCTAGCCATTGCCTTGGTGTCAGAATACAGGGGCACTTCCTCAGCGTTCCCCTTGGTGGCAGCAGCTTTTGGCCTCCTAAGGACACCTCTAGCCTGCCCAAGGCAGGTACAGTGAGCAAGCTGGTAATCTGGACTTGCCGCAGAGCTAGAGTTGCTGTAGCAACCAGATGCTGCCTTGAGGGCAGAATTTTACAGTATCTCAGCTAGAATAGTTATTTTTTCCCCCAGTCAGTCTGTTACTTCTGGAGTGCCACGTGGTGCTGCTGAAGCAGGGTCATGCTGGGACACCAGTTTCTCTGCCTGGGGCTCTTGGCAGCTTCTTCAAGGGTTGGAGGTGGAGGATTATCTCGGGGTGTGAACTGTTGGGAAGATGACAGAGCTTCAGCTTTTGCTTCCAGGCTCCTTCCGCTCTTGGTTCCAAAAGCCTTATGCCGTTTTTCTTTTTTGAGAGGCAGAGGATAGGGGGTCTAGCTTGAAACTCCCTCCCTCCTCCCACTCTGACTGGAGCCTTCTGGCTTATACCCTACTGAAGCAGCCTTAGCATTCATGGGACTTCTTTTTGGGAGGGGAGGGATGTGTCCCTTCTTGTCTACTTTTCCCTTTGGTCTTTCTAACTCCTTTTGGCTTCATTGATTCACTCCACAAATGACTGCTAAGAACCTACTAAGCACTGGGTTAAGAAATGAGAAACTGTCCTTATTTTGGAAGAGTTTATCGGTTTCTTGACCCCGGACTTGGCCCTATCAGATTTCAAACATTTTAATAAAGTTACAGTAATTCAGACAGTGTTCTACTTGGCAGAGGAAGGGATACAAATCATGGAACAAAACAACACTCAGAAACACATGAAATTGATGAAAATGTATGAAAATGTGGCTTATTTAGAGATTTATTTTTTGCTCATTTCATAGTCTGATGTGGGTTAGGTGGCTAGTCTTGGCCTTTCTCTTCCAGGTGGTGACTCAGGAATCAAGGCACCTTCCATTTTGTGGTGCTGTCATCTTCAGCACATGGTCTCCAAGGTCTCTGGGGAAGAGGGAGAGAGGATGGATGACTGCAAAGGAATTCATAGTAGTGTGTACTTCACTTCTGTCCATATCCATTGGCCAGACAGGTGGTTCCATTGCGACTCCAGAGAGAATGGTAAAGGTGGTCTTCCTTTATGCCTAGGGAAAGGAGATGAGATCAGTCGGCATCTAGGCTGCTTCTCTTCCCATAATACAGTTTATTAGGATAAAGAAATTCTGTTTTGCTTAGTTTTTGTTTATTTAATTTTAAGTGAAGAGATCAAGCAATACGAAGAATAAAAAGTATTAGATTTTTTTTGTACAATTCTCTTTATAATTTATTTTTATTTTTTTTTCTCTCATTTCCATCCCCCCACCTCATTCACCTTTAGCAAACATCAGTTTGTTCTCTATATTTATGGGTCTGTTTCATTTTGTTTCTTCATTTCTTCTTTTTTTATTTTTCACATATAAGTGAAATCATACAGTATTTGTCGGACTTATTTCACTTGGCATAATACCTTCTAGATCCATTCATGTTGTTGCAAATGGCAAGATTTCACTCTTTTTTTTTTGCTGATTAGTATTTCATTGTGTGTATGTGTGTGTGTATCACCACATCTTTATGCATTTAACTATTAATAGACATCTAGTTTGCTTGCACACCTTGGCTGCTGTAGTGAACATAGGGGTGCATATATCTTCTCAAATTAGTGTTTTTGTTTTCTGTGAATACATATGCAGAAGTGGCATTGCTGGATCATGTGTCAGCTCTACTTTTAATTTTTTTGAGTAATCTCCATACTGTTCTCCATAGTAGCTACACTAATTTACAATCCCACTAACAGTGTATGAATGTTTGTTTTTCTCCACGTCCTCACCAACACTTGTTATTTGTTGATTTACTGATGAGAACAATTCTGACAGGTATGAGGTGACATGTCATTGTGGTTTTAATTTGCATTTCCCTGAGGATTAGTGATGTTGAGCATCTTTTCTTATGTCTATGGGCCATCTGAATGTCCTTTTTGGAGAAATGTCCTCTATTCAGTTCTTCTGCCCTTTTTTAAATTGGATTATTTGTTTCTTTGGTGTTAACATATTTTGGATATTAATCTCTTATCAGCTATATCATTTGCAAATATCTTCTCTCATTCTGTAGGTTGTCTTTTGGTTTTGTTGATGCAAAACTCTTTAGTCTGATGTAATCTCATTTGTTTATTCTTTTTTTGTTTGTTTGTTTGTTTCCCTTGCCCAAGGAGACATATCTCAAAAAGATATTGCTAAAAGTGATGTCAGATGGTTTACTGCTCTTGTTTTCTTACAGGAGTTTTATGGTTTGGGTCTTACTTTTAAGTTTTTATCAAGTTTGAATTTATTTTTATATACAGTATAAGAAAGTGTTTCAGTTTTATTTATTTTTGCATATATAGGTCCAGTTTTCCCAACACTACTTATTGAAGAGGCTATCTTTTTCTATTGTCATACATTAATTGATCATATAAGTGAGGATTTACTTCTGGATTCTTTATTATATTCCATTGATCTATCTATCTGTTTTTATGCTAGTACCATACTTTTTTGATTATTATAGCTTTATGGTATAGTTTAATATTAGGGAGCATGATACTTCCCACTTTGTTCTTTTTCAAAATTTCTTTGGATATTTAGGGTCTTCTATGGTTCCATATAAATTTTAGCATTAGTTGTTCTAATTCTGAGATGAATGCCATTGGTATTTTAAAAGGGATTGCACTGAATCTGTATATTGCTTTGGACACTAAGGACATTTTAACATTATCAACCCTTCCAATCCATGAGCAAGCTATATCCTTCCATTTATTTATAACTTGTTCAGTTCCTTTCTCCAGAGTGTTATAGTTTGAAGTATAGGTCTTTCACCTCACTGCTTAAATTTATCCTAGGTATTATATGCTTTTTGATGAAATTATAAATGGAATTGTTTTCTTTATCTCTTCTTCTGATAATTCATCATTGGTGTATAGAAATGCAACAGATTTCTGAAGATTGATTCTGTATCCTGCAACTTTACTGAATTTCTTTATTCTAGTAGTTTTTTCATGGAGTCTATGTTTTTCTGTATATAGTATTATATCATCTGTAAATAATGAGAGTTTTACTTCTTTTCCAGTTTGGATGCCCTTTATTTCTTTTTCTTTGATCACTATGGCTAGGAATTCCAATACTATGTTGAATAGAAGTGGTGAAAGTGGGCATCCTTGTTTTGTTTCTGATCTTATCGGAAAAGCTTTCAGCTTTTCAATATCTAGTATACTATTAGTTGTGAGTTTGTCATATAAAGCTTTTATTATGTTGAGATGTGTTCCTTTTATACCCACTTTGTTGAGAGTTTTTATCATAAATTGATGCTGGATTTGTCAAATGCTTTTTCAGTATCTATTGAAATGATCATATGGTTTTTATCCTAAGGCGATGCATCACATTGATTGACTTATGGCTACTGAACCATCCTTGCATCCCTGGGGTGAATACCACTTGGATATAATGTATATAATTTTAATGTGTTGTTGAATCTAGTTTGGTAATATTTGGCTGAGAATTTTTATATCTACATTCATCAAGGAGATTGACCTGTAATTTCCTTCCTTCCTTCCTTCCTTCCTTCCTTCCTTCCTTCCTTCCTTCCTTCCTTCCTTCCTTCCTTCCTTCCTTCTTTTTGGTAATACTTCTGTCTGGTTTTGGTATAAGGGTAATGCTGGCTTCGTAGAATGAATTTAGAAGTTTTCCATCCTCTCTAATTTTTTGGAATAGTTTAAGAAGGACAAGTATTATTTTTTCCTTGAATGTTTGGTAGAATTCACCTGTGAAGCCATGTGGCTCTTTTATTTGTTGGGAGTTTTTGAATTACTGCTTCAATTTCATTACTAGTAATTGGTCTGGTTAGAGTTTGTATTTCTTTCTGGTTCAATCTTGCAAGGTTATATACTTCTAGAAATGTATCTTTTTTTTTTTTTAGATTGTCGAATTTTTGGGGATATAATTGTTAATAGTATTCTTTAATAGTTCATTGTATTACTGTGATATTGGTTATAACATCTCTCTCATTTCTTGTTTTACTTATTTTCTCTTTTTCTTGGTGAGTTTAGCTGGAGGTTTGTTAATTTTTTTTTTTAAAGCACTAGCTCTTAGTTTTATTGATATTTCCTATTGTTTTAAAATTCCTATTTAGTTTATTTCTGCTCTGATCTTAACTGTTACTTTTCTTCTGTTTACCTTGGGTTTGTTCTTTTTCTAGTTCCTGTAGGTGTAGAATTAGATTGTTTGGGGAGAATTTTTCTTGTTTCTTGAGGTATGCCTGTATAGCTATGAACGTCCCTCTTAAATAACTGCTTTTGCTGCATTCCATAAATTTTGAAAAGTTGTGTTTTTATTTTCATTTGTTTCAAAATAGGTTGTGCTCTCCTGTTTGATTTCCTCTTTGTTCCATTGGTTATTTAGTAGTATATTGTTTAATTTTCCCATATTTGTGTTTTTTCCAGTTTTCGTCCTATCTTGATTTTGTATACTGCAACTTTACTATATTTGTTTATTGTCTCTAATATTCTTTTGGTGAAATTTTTAAAGTTTTCTATATATAGAATCATGTCATCTGAAAACAGTGACAGTTTAACTTCAGTGTTCATAAATGAGACTAGCCTATATTTAAAAACATTTTTTTACAGTATTTGTCTGGTATTAATACTGATTATATTAGCCTCATAAAATCAATGGTGGCCCATTCATCTTTTTCTATTTTCTAAAAGCGTTTGTTTAAAATGGGATTATCAGCACTGCCAGTCAAGACGGAGGAGTTAGTAAACTCTGTGCTCACCTTCTCTCACAACTACATCACAATGAACAGTAAATTACAGAACAACCATCATTGAGAACTAGCTGAATAGAAGTACTATGACTGAGGATATAAAGAAGCCATATGGAGACCAGTAGGATGGGTGGAGACACAGAATGGGCTGGTCCCACACCCATGAGTTGTGGTTAAGAATTTGGAGGGACATCTCTGCTGTGGAGGTCCCCCCTGAGGAGGGAGGGGCCCCGGCCACACACTAGGATCCCCAGACCAGGGCACCAGTGCCAGGAAGAGAAGTACCCATAACATCTAACTGTGAAAAACACTGGGGATTGCATCTGAGTTAGATGAGGGGCTGGTGGAGACCAAGCCATTCTCTTGAGAGGATGGTGCACAGACTTGCTCACTTACAGACTTACTTGCTCTGGGCTTCAGCTAAGGGGCAACAGCTCAAAAAGTACCAGGGATATTCAGGGAGGAGCTGAATTGATTAGCTTTAGGGTGAAGGCTGGAAGGATGGGTCAGGAAAGCTCTCTGTAGGCACGGGAATGCTGGCAGACCCCGTTGTTCCTTTACTGAGACTTATCCACAATGATCCAGGAAGGGCAGGTGGACACGAAACCTGAGATCTCCATTAACTTGGCTAACATCATTTACTCTGCCCTGGTGATTCCCTGAGACCTTGCCCCACCCAACTTAAGCACAGGAACTGAACCTCTTCCAGCTGTTTTTACACCCAAACTTCCTGCCTTAGCTTGCACTGCAGACTTTCCTAAAATCTCTCAAAGATCTACAAATCCCAGACCAGCAGCTGGCATTAGTGTGCCCCCTACCTCTCGATAAGTGGCCCCAACCCTGGCATGAGGGCTAGTTGGCTTCATTTCATAGCCTGCCTGTCCTAGGCACTTCCAAACCAAGCACAGATAATAACCAACTGCAGATCACTTTGTCGCTCCTATCAGGTTGCCCCAAGCTGGGCATAGACAGCAGCTAACATGGGCCTCCACCAGAGCTCCTCCTAAGAGGCCCCAGAATTCACATTTACACACTTGGTGGCCAGCTTCAGACCATACCAGAGTACCATCTTTCTGCTCAACAAATGACACACCAAAAGGGTGGATTCAGCAGGTACCAGAGTCCCAGTTAAGCGAATCCTGCTCCCTAGGATAAGCGCACACAATAGCTCATCCACCATCAGAGCAGTCCTCACCCTGAGGGTTGATCCCTCCAACTGACATAGCAAACGGCAATCAAGGCTCAGTTACACAAGGGACAGTCCTGGAGCACCTGGCTTAGGTGGCCAGGGAGCATGCACCACTGGATCCCACAGGACACGTACTATCTAAGGCCACACTGTCAAGACTAGGAGACATAGCAGATCAGCCTAATATATAGAAACAAACACAAGGAATCAGCCAAAATGAGGACAAAGACACATTTCCCAAGTGAAGGAACATGACAGAACTCCAGAAAAAGAACTAAATGCAATGGAGACAGGCAATATACCAGATGCAGAGTTCAAAACATTGATTATAAGGATGCTAAATGTAATTAGGGGAAGAGTAGATGAATTTCGTAAGGACTTTAACAAAGAGATAAGAAACAAAAATAGAGATAGAAAACAAAAAATAACCAGTCAGAAATGAAGAATACAATAACTGAAGTAAAGAATACATTAGAGGGAATCCATAGTAGATTAGATAAAGCAGAGGATCAAATCATCGATTTAGAAGATAAGGTAGCAGGAAACGCCCAATCAGAAAAGCAAAAAGAAAATGGATTTTGAAAAATGAGGGTAACTTAAGGGACCTGTGGGACATCAAGAGTACCAACATTTGCATCGTAAGGGTGCCAGAAGGGGAAGTGAGAGGAAGGAATTGAAAACCTACTTGAAGAGATAATGGCAGAAAACTTGGCGAAGGAAATAGACACACAAACCCAGGAAACGCAGAGCCCAAAGAAGATGAAAGAGGACCACAGCAAGAGGCCCATAATTAAAATACCAAAGATTAAAGGTGAAGAGAAGTATTACAAGCAGCAAGAGAAAAGCAGTTATCTGCAAAGGAGCTCCTATAAGATTGTCAGCTGACTTATCAACAGAAACTGTGCTGGCTGGAAAGTTACTGTTTGGCTATAGACCATGGGAACATAAAGCTCTAACAGTAAGCTTTCTGCTTCTGTCCCCCCTGCTTGCACAGCCAACCTGTGGGTTGACATTTAGTAAAAAGAAGAAAAATAGACTTGTTTGTTCAAACAGAATGAAGAATAGGGGCTTAGGGCTTATAAACCCTGCACCTCTACATTTTGGGGCTGCTTAATTTGGGGTCTGCATACCCCTGGCAGACCCGGCTGGCTGACAAAAGAGCATGTTTCCTATAACTCACTGGTTTCTGGTGGTCCGTGTGTCTATCGGGGGCTGGCGGCCACAACATTTGAGGTCCCAGAGAGGTCTCAGGGAGTGGCCCTGAGATCTAAGATGGGACCGGCCTCCAAAGCAGTTGCTGTCCCTGTTACGAATTCAAAGGAGTGACCACCCTGAGATGTTCCAGGGCCCTTGAATGCCATGATGGGGTCAATACAATCGTCAAGGACACAACTTTTAGGACTCACTCTTTGTTCCAGATCCTGCCAGGAATCTCTGAGCCCTTGATGTCTGGATAAAAAGATACCTTTCTGTTTCTGTTGACCAGTCAGTGGGGGTCTGTGGAGAAAGTGGACGCAGTCATATCACCTGGGCTGTAGCTAGGCCATGGGATGCCGCCTCCTATGCCCTGTCATCGGGTTCTGTCTATTGTCTTTGGTCTTGTGTGGGTTGTAGATGGCAGACCTCTTCAGGTCCACCTACACTCCAGTAATTGTTTTCGTCTGAGTGTCTGTGTTTTCCACGCTAGTAATGGGGGGAGGCCTGAGTTTACAGAAGACGCCCTCTGTGTCTCCTACGACATTTCAAAGAAGGGTTTGTAGAGCGAGCTGATTATGGCAGTTTTCTCCAGGCAGACTAAGAACATTGTGTGAAGTTGAGTGGACGTCTTTTAGTGCAAACTGGCCTCCAGAGAGTTCTTTTGACAGGGGTTTAGTGAAGAATGTTTAGAAGATTGTCACAGGAGACTCGGGACATTCCTGATCAGTTTCCCTATATTGATCAATGGTTAAACCTTGTTCAGAAACCCCCTCCTTGGCTCCGCCAGTGTGCCCTTACTGTAGGGGCATGAGTCTTAGTTGTGGGCACCCCAAAACATATGGCAACCAAATCTCCAAGACAGCCCAGTCCCTCAGTCTTCCAATCTTCACCAGAGGACAGTGACCTTCCCCCACTCTATAATCCAGGACAACAGAGGCCAAATAGCACCACCTCACCTCCTCGGGTGTGGGCAGGTAAGGACCTTCCCAGGAAGGCTAGCCCTATAGGACCCCACAAACCACTTCTAGTTCCGGTACTACCCCAAAATCTCACACCTAAGAAAACTTCTGTTTCCAAAGCACCTCCAACTCCAGCTCTAGCCCCTCCAATTAGTAGCCTAACAGCTACTAAACCCCAGGCATTCAACCAGCCACAACCAGAACCAGATGGAGCATTAATAACTATGCTAATGACAATACACAAGGTCTTAAATAAGACCACCCCAGACATAGGAAAAGATTACTGGTTGCACTGAAACCCCAAATCCCCTTACTATGTCAGGGTAGGAACTTCCCTAAACTTAACTGAGCTCAGCAGGCTAGAACTTCAAGTCAATTCACTAGCAGAAGTAGTCCTCCAAAATAGAAGAAGTTTAGATTTATTATTCTTAGAACAAGACGGATTAAGTATGGCTCTAGGTGAAACCTGTTGCTTCTATGCCAATAACTCTGGAATAATTAAAGAAAGTTTACTAGTAGTACAGAGAATTTTAGGTTCCAGGTTAAAACAAAGAGTAGAATCAAATAACTGGTTTCATAGGATGTTCAATTGGTTGTCAATTGCTCCTATCTACTGTAGCTGGACCTTTAATCCTCCTCCTCGTCTTGTTAACTTTTGGCCCATGTTTCCTCAATTTCTTGTTTGCATATATAAGGAAGAATATTGATTCTATTAAACTTTTAGTAATACAAAATAGAGGCTATGAGCAAATTCCACATGAAGAATGAAGGATTTGATTTTCCACTAAGACCAGTGGGGAATGTGCTGGCTGGAAAATTACTGTTTGTCCCTGATGAACATAGGTGCTAAATTCCTCAATAAAATTTTAGCAAATAAATTTAGCAATACATTAAAAAGATCATACATCATGATCAAGTGAGATTTACTCTACTCCTAGGATGCAAGTGTGGTTTAATATCTGCAAATCAATTAACATGATACACCACATAGACAAAATGATAGTTTAAAAATCATCCAATCATACCAATAGATTTAGAAAGGCATTTGACAAATCTAGCATCCATTTATGATAAAAAAACAAACAAACAAACAAACCTCTCAGCAAAGTGGAATAGAGGGAACATACCTCAACATATTAAAGGCCCTACTTGACAAACCTACACCTAATATCAATGGTGAAAAGCTGAAAGTGTTTTCCTTAAGCTCAGAAGCAATAGAAGGCTGTCTACTTTGACCACTTTCATTCAACATATGGTTGGACGTCCTAGCCACAGCAATCGGATTAGAAATAAAAATAAAGGACATCCAAAGAGAAAAGGAAGACATAAAACTGTTCTTATTTGCAGATGACATGATACTATATAGAGAGAACCCTAAGGAATCCACAAAAAACTATTAGAACTAAGAAATGAATTCAGTAACACAGCATGAAACAAAATTAATATTCAGAAATGAGCTGCAATTTTATGCACCAATAATAAATATCAGAAAGAGAAATTAAGAAAACAATCCCATTTACAGTTGAGTGAACAAAATACCTAGGAAGAAATTTAACCAAGGAGGTAAAATACCTGCACACTGAAAACTATAAGACATTGATGGAAGAAACTGAAGGAGACACAAATAAATTGAAAGACATTTCATGGATTAGAAGAATAATATTGTTGAAATGTCCATACTACGCAAAGCAATCTACAGATTTAGTGCAATCCCTATCAAAATACCAATGGCATTTTTCACAGAATTTGAACAAATAATCCTAAAATTTATATGAAACCATAAAAGACTCTGAATAGCCAAGTTAATCTTGAAAAAGAAGAACAAAGTTGGAGGTATCATTCTACTTAATATCAAACTTTACTACAAGGCTATAGTAGTGAGAACTGCATGGTACTGGCATAAAACCGACACATAGATCGATGGATCAGAACAGAGAACTCAGAAATAAAACCGCACCTATATGGTAAAGTCATCTATGACAAAGGAGGCAAGAATATACAATGGGGTAAAGATGGTCTCTTTGATAAATGGTGTTGTGACAACTGGACAGACACATGCAAAAGAATGAAACCGAATCATTATATATAAGAATAAAATCAAAATGGATTAAAGACATAAATGTAGGACTCAAACTATATAGCTCCTATATAAACTCCGACATTGATCTTAGTAAAATTTTTTTGGATATGTCTTCTTGGGCAAGAAAAACAAACAAATAAATAAATAAGGGGACTACATCAAACTAAAAGTTTTTGCATAGCAAAGAACACCATCAACAAAATGAAAAGACAGCCTATTGAATGGGAGAAGATATTAGCCAATGATTCATTCGATAAGGGTTAATATCCAAAATATATAAAAAACTCATACCAAAGAAACAAGCAATTTGATTTAAAAATGGGCAGAGGACACAAAAGGACATTTCTCCAAAGAGGATGTACAGATGGCCAATAGACACATGAAAAGATGATCAACATCACTAATCATCAAGGTGATTAATTAATAATTAAAAACACAATGAGATGTTACTTCCCACCTATCAGAATAGATCCCATCAATAAATCAACAACAACAAACAGTTTTGACAAGGAAGTGGAGAAAAGGGAACCCTTGTGCACTGTTGGGCTTGTAAATTGGCACAGCCACTATGGAAAACAGTACAGAATTTCCTCAACAAATTAAAAACAGAACTACCATATATGACCCAACAATTTTTTTGGGGGGTATTTATCTGAAGAAACCCAGAATGCTAATTCAAAAAGACATATGCATCCATATGTTCACTGTAGCATTATTTCCAATAGCCAAGATATGAAAGCATCCTAAGTGTCCATAGACAGAGGAATGGATAAAGAAGATGTGGTACATACATACAATGGAATATTACTCGACTATAAAAAGAATGAAATCTTGCCATTTGCAACAACATGGATGGACCTAGATGGCATTATGCTGTCTGATAAGCCACACAGTTAAAGACAAATACCAACTGATTTCGCTTATATGTGGAATCTAAAAATCAAGACAAATGAACAAACAAAACAGAATTAAATTCATAGATACAGAGAACAAGTTAATGGTTGCCAGAAGCGAGGTGTGTTGGGAGATGTGCAATAAAGAGAAAGGGATTAAATGTACAAATTGCCAGTTATAAAAATAGTCATGGGAAGGTAAAGTATAGCAGAGGAAATATAGTCAATAATATTGTAATAAATATGTACAGTGTCAGCTGGGTACTAGACTCATTGAGTTGATCACTGTATAAATTATATAAAGGCTCATTATTATGTTATAAACCTGAGACTAATACAGTATGTCAACTGTAATTGAAAAATTGAAAAATTTTAAAATAATATTGCCATGTTTAATGCCAAATAAAATAATAAAATGGGATTATAAGTTACTTGCATATTGATGGAACACACAAAATTTTCTGAACCAGATAAATTTTGTGGGAGAGACTTTTAATTACTGATTCAATATGTTTAATAATTAAATTTATATTTAGATTTTTTTTTACTTCTGACAGTTTAAGAAAGCCATATTTTCCTAGGGAATATTCCATTTTTATCTAAGTTTTCAAAATTGTTGTAATATTGTTTACAGTGTTAGTGTTTTTATCATTGAAAATTTCTACTATTTCTGTAGTTTGATCTCATTTTTCATTCCTAATATTGGTTATATGCTTTCTCCCTTTTTTCTTAATCATGCCAGATACTTGTGTATTTAAATCAGTTTTTTTTATTATTATTTCTGTTCTTATCTTTAGTATTTTCTTCTTCATATTTCATTACAATTACTTTTGTTCTTTCTCCAGTTTATTAATTTGGATGCATATTATTTTTAGTCTTTCTGTTTTTCAAATTTTTCAAATTTTATTTTTTAAAATTTTGCTCAATATATGATATTATATTATTTTCAGGTGCACAACACAGATTAGACATTTTTGAAGTGATCATCTCAATAAATCCAATACCCATCTGATAACATACAAGGTTATTAAAATACCAAGGACTATATTCCCCATGCTATATTCTACATCTTCATGACTGTTTTGTAGCTATCAATTTATACCTCTTAATCCTCTCCCCTTTTCACTTATCCCTCACTCACAATCTGGGAACCATCAAAATGCTCTCTGTGTCTATGAGCTTGTTTCTGTTGTTTGTTTGTTTAACTTGTTCTCTAGATTCTACTGTTTAAGTAAATCATATGATATCTGACTTTCTCTGTCTGACTTACTCCATTGAGCACAATATCCTCTAGGTTTATCCATGTTGTTGTAGATAGCAAGATTTCATACCTTTTTATGGCCAAGTAATATTCCATTGTATATATGTACCACTTCTTTTTTATGCATTCATCCACGAGTGATGGATACTCAGGTTGACTCCATTTCTTGGTTATTGTAAATAACACTTCAATGAACAATGCCCCTTTAAAGTAACATTTTATTTTTTGGGGTTTTTTTTTTGGATAAATACCCAGAAGTGGGATTACTGCATACTTCTTTGTCTCTTGTTATAGCCTTTCTTTTAAAGTTCATTTCGTCTGATACTAGTATTCTTACTCTAGCTTTTTTTTTTTTCATTTTCATTTTGATGAAATATTTTTGCCTATCCTTTTACTTTGTCTATCCTTTTACTGTGTCTTTTGATCTGAAGCAAGACTCTTGTAGACAGCATATGTAAGGGCTTTGTTTTCTTATCCATTCAGCCACCCTACATCTTTTGATTTGATCATTTAATCCATTTACATTTAAAGTGATTGTTGCTAATATGTATTATTACCATTTTATTATTCATATTTTTGATCTTCTTCTTAAAAAGTCCCTCTAACATTTCTTGTAAAACTGGTTTTGTGGTGACAAACTCTTTTAACTTTTTCTTGTCTGGGAAGCTCTTTTATCTGTCCTTTGATTCTAAATAATAGCCTTGCTGGGTATTGTTATCTTGGTTGTAGGTCCTTGTTTATCATCACTCTGAATATTTCATGCCAATCCCCCTGGCCTGCAAAGTTTCTGTTGAGAAATCAGCTGAAAGTCTTGTGGGAGCTCCCTTGTAGATAACCAATTGCTTTTCTCTTGCTGTTTTTAAGATTCTCTTTGTTTTTAACCTTTGGCATTTTAATTATGATGTGTCTTGGTGTGGGCCACTTTGCGTTCATCTTGTTTGGGACTTGCACTTTCTGGGCTTGTATGTCTACTTCTTTCACCAAATTCACTAAATTCTGTAATTTAGTTTTAATTTTGATGTGGTCATAGGAGGAAGCAAACACATCGTCATTTTGACTGAAAGTCTCTGAAAAGTATTATTATGGAGACTGAGGAGTTCCACAATCTGTTATCCACAAGCTGGAGGCCTAGGAAAGCCAGTGATGTAGTTCCAGTAGAGTCCAAAGGCCTGAGAATTGGGGGGTGTTAATGTCTCACATTCAATATTTTCAGAGTTCGATTGAGGATGAAATGAGGCAGTGATTTAGAGAATCCTGGTCCCAACTTTAATAGAGTGAAAAGTCCTGCCACACCTGTCTTCATAACATTCTTACAATAGCTGCATGGGACTTCTGAGCACTTGAAATGTGGCTATTGAGACTGAGGAATTTAATTTTATATTTTAATTTATTTTAATTAATATTAATTTAAGTAAGTTTAAATTTATATCACTGCTTGTGGCTAGTCCCCACCATATATTAGACAGTATTCCTTAATGAGACAGACTACATTTCTCAGAGCACTCAGCATTATTTTCTTATCATTCTGGTTTTTAGTTTCCTCTATAAACTATGGCCCCAAGAATTTATTTTACTTTCTTAACTGTTCTTTTAAAAGGATGTTAAATTTTGTCTACTGTTTTTGTAATATGGGGAGGTTTTGTATTTTTTAGTTCACAGTATTGCCAGAAGTAGAACATAGTCTCTTTCCATTTTCTCTCCCCTCCATTCCATCATCTCTACTGCAAAGCAATTTGTCTAAAATGCAAATCTGTTCATGTTACATTTCTGCTTTCAAGAGTTCCCTGTTCTCTCAGAATGCAACCCATGCTCAACCCACACATGAGGTCCTCTGTAACCTAGCCCCTTGACTGTTTCGTCAGCCTCATCTTTCATTGCATCTTCTTCAGATTCAAGCAGTGCCAAACATATGGTCATAACCTTCAGAATACTTTATTGTTTACATGGTCTGTCTTCCTCTTTGTCTGAACTTCTAGAAAAGGACTTGCTTTTTTTAGTCTCTGGAACCCCAATACGTAGCCCAGGAACTGACCCATGGAGGCACTGATGCGAGGACTTCTGCTGTATCCAGGAAGGTGGCAGTATCATTGTGAAGCAGCTCAGGGCACAGCCTGGCTCTAAGTTGAGAGGAACTCTGAATTAGAACAGTCGTAGTATTGGTCTTCAGAGAGTTCTCAAAGTAGTTTTGAGGTTTTAGGTTCCTAATAAGCCAAAGCATCTCAGACTCATGCTGCTTCAAGCACAGTTCCCTGCCAGCTTCCCTTTCATTTTCTGAGAGTCAATATGGTAACTATGTGATGGGGCACCAGAGGACCCTGCTTGTGTCTTTTCACAGGGTATACCTGTGAAGCTCTACACACCCTCTGACAGTTCCCTTTGGATTGTTCTTTATTCTTGCTGTGAAAGAGGAAGAGGGCAGTGACAATAAAGGGAATGGATGAGTAAAGAATGAGGCCTTGGTTCAGTAGTAGGAAGGGCCGGCTTTGCCTCGCTGAGCTTTCCTTTGCTGTCGAGTGACTAGGGACATCTCTTCTTTCCTCCTAGTCATCTACTGCTGTTCCAGGAAGTCAGGAGCCACCAGCCTTTTCTGTTCCAGGGGGCAAGAATATCCGTCTCCAAATGAGCCTTACCCAGGGTCCAGCACTTAGGAAAATATTTTTCAGGTTGAAACCTGCTTGGTTTTCCCCTGTCTCCCAGGATGCCTGCAAGCTTCTGCCATCCTAGACTTGTGAAGAGAGTGGTAGGCATGTTAGAGCACTGGGCTGAGAGTCAGAAGTCTAGACTCTGACTTTAACTAGCTTTAACTCTGCCCTTAACTAGCTTTTCGACTTGGAGGAAGTTGCTTCACCTCTCCATCCCTGGTTTTGAAAACTTAGAGGAAAAAGTTGGAACATTCCCAGAAAAATATGACTTTCCTAAACTGTCAGGAGTAGAAAAACCTAAATATAAATTTAATTATGTAAAATAGCTAGCATAGACCCCAGGTGCTTATGTGGTGCTCAGTGACTGTGTCTTCCCTTTCCTAGATACATGTGGGATATTTGTACTCACTTTATATATGAGAAAGTCTTTTGTCTTCTTTTCACCCTCATCACATCTTTGTCAAGTCCTTTCGAGGCTCAATGAAAGGGTGTGTGTGTGTGTGTGTGTGTGTGTGTGTGTGTGTGTGTGTGTGTACATAGAAGATTAGGGGAAAAAAAAGTGCAAAGAGGAAATCCTTCTAACACTGAGACCATCAACTTATTCTATTGTATACCCTGACTTCTTATCCTTATTATCTGTGATATTTTTATTCAGGAGCCTCGGACCTGAAAGAAATTGGGCTAAAGAATCCCATACAGAGAGTTAATCTGACTGATTGACAGTGCATTTCCCACAAATACAATGGATAACATCCAAGGGTGGTTACAAGTTACCAGGGAGGAAACTGTCCTCGTACAGGCACCTGGCCAGTGAGAGCAGGAGAGGAATATGTGTGAGTGGGCCAGGGTAGAGGGGGTGGGAAAGTGGGGACAGATTCGTCAGTGTTCTCTCAAGAGCCAAGTTCTTTGTCTTCTTCAGCTGCTTCTGGTTCTTCTTCAACTTCTTCATTAAGCAGAAGTCTTGGGCCAACTTTCAGGTCAGCTATTGGCTGGTATTTTCTCTCGGGGAGAGCTGGGAGAGTGCCTGTAATCACTCCCATTAGTAGTTGGCAGCTCCCCAATCTGCTTTCTAACCTGGACTGGCTCAGCCCTAACATCTGCTGGATCTGCTGCGATGCTCATGAGTGCAGGTTGTATCTGCTGTTTAGCCCCAACCTTGCCCCACGTGGGTGGGCCTTGGCACCAGCATAGCCGAACCTCTCACACTGTGAAGATCAGCTTCAAGAACTGCTGCTTCTAACTGAGAGCAGCTTTGCTCCCTGGTACTTACCGAAGTACAAAGCTATGGGGGAACAGAGCTCTGAATGTGGCCTCAGCAAAGAATCCAGCCCAGAAAAGTTATTAGTGTCCTGTGCTATACGTAAATGGTCCCTGGGAGGTTAAACAAGAGGTAAATGGAATTATGACAATAACATTGATCATAACCAACTACCTTTAACTGAATACATACTGCACTATGAGTATCCTTTGAACACATGACCTCTCTTTATACAATAGCCTGTTAAGGTGGCTATCGGTTCATTTCTACAGTTTGCTAATTGGAGGCTCACAGAGTAGAAATAACCAGTCCAAGATCACAGAACCTCAGTGGCAGAGTTGAGAACACTGACCCAAGAGCTCAGGCTCTTACCACCATACCTGCTCTGCCTTTCATGACAATTGGACATAGAGCTTTTCAAAGGTTGTGTATTCTGGAGTGGATGGAAATAATGTTGGTCTGGAGTTCTAAATCTAACACCCCCAAGGATTAGTTATACAGACAGCCCTCTGAGAGACTGGAGAAAGCATGTTTGGCTCAAACTGACCCTAATTCAAGAAGCAGATTTAGGGGCAAGTCCTGGGCCACCAACCATTGTGTTCCACTGATCCCCTCCCTTGGGTTTCATGATGTTGTCTAGGAAGGTGAGACCAGCAGCAGAAGGTTTAAGGGTAATGAAATGAAGGCAAGGAACATGCAACCTGCAGAATGTGGAGGATGAAGGGGCAGGCAAGCTTCTGGCTTTGCTTTGATGTGGCTGGGATGTTTGCATTATACATGAGCCTCATCTTTTTTATTTTGAGCCCAACTGCTCTAGTCATTTTTTCTCTCCTAAACTCCTAAAGGCATGCATAACTCTACCTGCTGCCTTCCTGAGGTGCTGCCAGATATCCATCCAGTCCCAGTCATGGACTGAATCCATGAGCGCGAGTCAGTATGAGCTCTACACTTGTAGGCACAGGGCCACTGTGCCTACTGTCCACTTCGGTGGGTTGTAGCATTCACCACCACCCACTTTGAGCCTTTGTTTCTATCATGCTACCAATACTTCTAAATGTCCTTCTGTTTTCCTTTCCGCTAGATACATCTTCCTATTGTTTCCAATTTCTGCTTTAAAAACCTCTGAGAATATCAAAAGCCCCACAAGGCTGGGACCTTATAAAAAATCATTTTACCTTTCCTCTCTTCCCAAGCAGTTATATTCAGAGAACTTCATTCTCTGGATATTGTGACCCCTTGTAGGTGGTTCACTGAACCCAGTGCAAGCCACATGAATATGTATATGATTACATGACTGGGGCTGCTGTTCCTGGTCCTTGTAATCGGTATGGCCTGACTCCTTCCTTAGTTTTGAGTGCATAAGGAGAGGCAGGATGGCCCCATGGAAAGGGCACTGGAGAGTGTAGGGGCCAAAGCTGCCTTGATGCCTGCAAGAGCAACGATGCTGACCAGGAGCAGAGGCCTGAACTTGTCGCCTGAGCCTGGGGCTTGGAGGTGTGGTGTGGCGATGCTAAGAGCAAGGCCAAGAAGTCACTCACCACTAATGCTCTAGGGCTTCTGCTGGGGGGACCTCAGAAGGACTTCTCTAGGAATCCTGTGCTTCCTTCAGGTTCTCCAAGTGCTGATCCCCCCACTTCCTTGTCAGTCCTCATGGTGACACTTGCTAACCTCTCCTCTCATCCTCCCGGCCTGCAAGGCTCCCCACGCTAACGGTTCTCGCTCCCTCCACCCCTCTTTTCCTCCTGCGGATCCAGCGAGCCACGCTTTCTCCTCTCCGGTCTCTCCTCCTCCTCTCCCCTCGGAATCCAGTCCTGGTTTCCCCGCAGCCGGCCTCCCTTTCCTCTCCGCCTGGGCTCGCCCCCGCCCCGCAGCACCCGCCGTCAGCGCCGCGGGCTCAGCTCCTCGCGGACCCGCGCTCCCAGCCCCGCGGGCCGAGCCCGGCTCGCCGGGTCCCGCGGCTCCCGTGCAGACATCGCAGCCGCCCGCCCCGGGTCCGCGTCCCCCGCCGGGGAGGCGGCATTGGCGGGCCCGGCCCCCCTCGGCAGCCTGGCCGGCCCGGGGCTGGCGGGGAGGCAGCCGCTGCCCGCCCCCCGGAGGACAATGCGCCCAGCTCTCGGGCACCCCCGCTCGGTGTCGTCGTCGTCGGGCTCCTTCCCCCCGCCCCCCGCCGCCGCCCGACCCCCCCGGGGGGGCTCCCCGCACGGCCGGAGGGGCTCCGGCGACAGCAGCGGCAGCAGCGGCAGCAGCGGCAGCAGCGGCAGCAGCGGCAGCGGCAGCGCCAGCCGAGGGGGCGGCGGCGACAGCAGCGCGGGGCGCGGGGACGACGACGAGCGCGCCAGCATCCGCCAGCCGCTCGTGCCCGCCGCGCCCGCCGCCGCCGCCGCCGCGTCCTCCAGCCCCTCGCCCTCGTCCCCCCGCAGCATGACGGCCGCGGGCTTCAGCGGCGGCGGCACGGGCGGCCCCGGGGGGCGCTCGGCGGGCGGCGCGGGCGGCCCCGGGCCCGGCAGCGGCGCCTCCTGCTGCTCGAGCTGCCGCTGCCGCTGCCGAGGCGGCCGCCCGGCCCCGCCGGGGCGCGGGGCCCGGCGCGGCGGCTGCGCCCGCGGCCCCGCGCGCCGCTGGGGCTACCAGGCGCTGTCCGTGGTGCTGCTGCTGGCGCAGGGCGGGCTGCTGGACCTGTACCTCATCGCCGTCACCGACCTGTACTGGTGCTCCTGGATCGCCACCGACCTGGCCGTGCTGCTGGGCTGGGCTGTCTTCTTCGCCAAGAGCAGCCGGCGCCGTCGGGGCGGCGCGCGCCCCCCGCCCCCGCCGCCGCCGCCGCCGCCCCCGCACCCCCTCCACGCCGCGCCCGCGCCGCTCCCGCCCGCCGCCGGCGCCAAGGCGCGCAGCGGCCGAGGGGCGCCCGGGGCAGCGGGGGCCGGCGCGGGCCCTGCCGCCGCGGCGGGCGAGTTCGCCTTCGCCTACCTGGCCTGGCTCATCTACTCCATCGCCTTCACGCCCAAGGTGGTGCTCATCCTGGCCACGTCCATCCTCGAGCTCATCGAGCTGCGCGCGCCCCTCGGCACCACCGGCCTCCGCCTCACCGTGGCGCTGTCGGCGCCGCTGCTCTACAGCCTCGTGCGCGCCGCGGGCGAGGCGGGCCCGGCGCCCGCCGCCCCCGGCCCGCTGCTCCTGCCGCCGCAGCGGCACCGCGCCGCCGCCTGCTTCCTGGGCACGTGCCTGGACCTGCTGGACAGCTTCACCCTGGTGGAGCTGATGCTGGACGGACGGCTGCCGCTGCCCGCGCACCTGCGCTACCTGCTCATCGCCGTCTACTTCCTCGCTCTCGCCTCGCCCGTGCTCTGGCTCTACGAGCTCAACGCGGCGGCCGCAGCCCCGCCCTGCGGCCGCCTCCTGCGCCTGCTGGGCGGCTGCCTGGTGGACGTGCCCCTGCTGGCGCTGCGCTGCCTGCTGGTGGTGAGCTACCAGCAGCCCCTCTCCATCTTCATGCTCAAGAACCTCTTCTTCCTCGGCTGTCGCGGTCTGGAGGCCCTAGAAGGCTGTTGGGACCCGGGGAGTCAGGCCTCCCCCAGCCGGGCCAGAGGAGCCTACGCCGCTCCACCCTCGGCCCCACCGCCACCGCCTCCTCTGCCGCCACCTCAGGGAGCTTCTCAGCTGGGCCACTGCATGTCGGAGGACGAAGGGGGGGCCCACGGCTATGTCAACACTCTGGCTGTGGCCTCCCAAAACTGAGGAAGACAGAGGAGGGGGGGCTCGCTTTCCGGCTGAGAGATCCAGCTCTCTTGTCCTCTGACCTTCTCTCACCTAGATCTGATCAGGCTGTTTGGAAGAGGTAACTTAATAGGGCTAAAGGCCAGTGTGTCCTTCTGCACCCCTTGGATCAAGACTGCTTTGAGGGAGACCAGCAGCTAATGGTGGGGGAGGAAGTTCCACTCACTCTCTTCTCCCTTCTCCATGCCTGACCCCTAATCCTAGCCTCCAAGGGGCCTCACAGCTCTGCTTCTTGCTTTTCCCACCTCCATCCTAATTCCTATCCATTGTGTATGTGTGTTTGTTAGGGGGGGAATAGAAGAAATGGGGTGCCCCAGCCGGGGTTGCTGGGCCTTGGGCTTTCCCCCTTGCTTGGAAGTGCCAGCTTCTTTTAGGCTGTGGTTAGTGACGACTGTCCCATGCCTTGAAACTGACTCAGAATCCACTATCCCCCTATGTGTCTGTTGGATTTCTTCTAGATGGCAGATGCAAAATCTATGTCTCGATGTATGTGTAGTGTTTTTTTCTTCTGTCCACCCGGTGGCCCCTTGCATTCAGGAGATCTGCGGAGGTCCTGCTCTCCCCACCATACATAATACCACTATCCTCATTCCTATCTGAATTTGTGGCCATGAATTTCCAGAAAGAGCTGCCCAGTTGCTCTCCTTCAAGGGAGAAGCTCACTAGGATCTTCCTCAATCCTACTCCTCTCTTCTCAGTTTGCAGGGAGCAGAGGGTTCATACTCTAAGGACCAAACTGCACCCCTTCTTGGGTGAGTGAGCATTTCTACCTCTGTGCTTTCGACTTTTGTTGCATCATGCACTGATGCTGCTTACAAAAAATGAACACAAAATACTCGAAAGTCGCATTCAATATGGCCACTGGATCCAGCTGGGTTTTGGTGCCAGTGTTATTACAGGGTCTGTGGAGTATCAGCCATTGGCTTGTCCTCCTCTCTCCCTCCCTCTGCACCCAGAACTCTTATCCTTACGGGGGTTTCTTGCTAGATGGGTTAGATCTTGGCTCAGAACTTTGGTAGGTTTGGTAGGTTTCCTCGCTAGATGTGAAATAGGAAACCCAGTTCTCCACCTGTCCTTCCTCTAGGAAGTTTGGTGTAGATCAGAAATGGTGCTAGTGACTTTTGACCTCTGCTCTGGCTAAGAGAATCTCCAGGGAAAAGATAGGCTTCATGGAATAGGGTGGGCAAACCCTACCCCTTCCTCCCTCGGATTCCTTTTGTTGAGGATAAGGAACATCCAGGGGTTGCTCACTAATAGTCTTGGTGTGGGCATCACTCTTGGAATCTTTGAGGGAGGATAAGTATTTTTAGGGCGGGTAAGAGTACAGGAAGACAGTTGGGAGCAAGGCCAGGAAATACTCTCCTCCATCCTGCAGTAGGATGGGGTGGGGCGAAATTGTAAAAACTTTTGTTTCCCCTTCTCTCTTCTTATGCTTAGGAAGTTCTATGTGGTATAATAAACCCTGGACATGTAATAAACCCAGAAGCCATGGGTTGTAGTTTTGATTCTGTCACTCACTAGCTTTGAGTGACACACCACTTTTGCTTTCTGGGCCTCAGTTTTTCACTTGGGACCCCTCTCCCCCAACTTCCTGAGGCTTGTTGACAGAAGATGTCCATGTAGACAGTGACACAAAAGGGGCTGATAGCTTGACCACAGCTCTCCTTGAACCTCCCCCTACTGTCGCAGGAGGGGGAAAAATGTTTACACTCAATGCACTATCTGTGCTTCCAGCCCCTCACCTTACCAGGTCCACTACAAGCTTGTTGGATTTTGCAGCTGATTTTTTTCTACATTTTCTCCTTCCTCTACTAACTCTCCTTTTTTCCCTTTGAATTCCATGTGCTCAGAGTTCTGGGGCCCAGACCCTGTGTGGGCCCCAATAGCTGCTCCCTCTGTTCCTACATCCTCTCTCCAGCTTTGCTGTTTCTCTGCTACCTAATCTCAGTGACTGTGAAAGGACTTTGTGTCTGAGCCATGGCCAGCTCCTGGCTGGCCCCCTTCCCTACCCCCTTTCTATTGTCTGGATGATGGCCTCCCTGCTGAGTGACTGACTATAAAATCTCTGAGTGCTTGTTGGGTTTTCTGGATGGAGGCTTAAATAGGCTCCCATGAGCTGCCACTTCCCTAGGTATACTGAGAGACTGATGGCAACCAGGCCAATTTTGGTAGAGGCCAGGCCTGTACGGGACCTGCCTCTCCTCCTCCCTCCACCCCCGCTCCACTGCCAGACATCCTCTTTCAAACATTTGGTGCAAGCACCTTGTGCTCAGGGGGTCTGTCCCTTCCTGCGTTCTGGTATGTTGTTCTTGAATCCTTTTACTTACTTTCCTTGCCCCATTCACAAGAAGAAATGACCCCTAAAGCTTCATTTTTTCTTACTTTTTAGGGGCATCTGTAGCGGGGTGGGTCAGACTGGAGAAGTTCCCCAGAGGTCTGATAAACAGGAGTGTACTGTGTCCTGAGGCTGATGCCAACAGCACAATTCAGACCAGAACCCAGGTTCAGAATCCACACTGCCTGCCTCTAACATTTGAGCTCTGATTCCATGTGTTTTTATGGAAGAGCTAGCTGGCAGTTAGATCCTGCCTGGAAGAAGGGAAATGGAACCTCACAGCATTTATCATGTCCCCCCCGCCTTGTCTTTTTAAAAATAAAACCAGCTTCTGTTCTGAAAATAAAATACTTGAGACTTGTGACAAGCTTCCTGTGTGGTTTAAGAACTTTCCTGTCCTGGTTTCCTTACTAAATTCTTAAATGTCACTGTAACATTTGTCACCACTTTTTAGGTTCGTGTTAACATTATGGGTTCACCTTGGCTACTTCCTTCTAAGCAGTTGCATGTTGCTCAGGGAGGCAGTGTGGCTTTGGCTTTGACCTGGTGGGTGTCTAGCTAGGCTTTCTGCAGGCAGAGTTAACTCAGATGGGCTCTCAGCCTGAGAGTGATTGCCCTAGCCACCCAAAGCTTTCTCTCCTAATTCTTTCTAAGAATAACTTACCAAAGGGGGAAAGACTGAGAACTAATTTTTAAATACCTTGCCCTCCTCTATTACTCTTACCCCCTTTAGAAGCCTGAATTTTTATGTATGAATGAGAAGAATAGGCCATGGCATTTTTGTCTTATTTTTTATTTATATATATATTTTTTATTGTTGTATTTTAAACATGGACAGGACTGTAAAGTCTAAGTCGGAACATTGGGTTTGCATAAAAATAAAATTGTATATATTTTTCTTTAGCGCAGAGACACCAACACTGTTCAAACCACTCTGTGTTGTTGCCCCATGATGCTTTCAGCCATTCTAAAGGCCACACAGTGGTTTGACCCAATAGGATGAGAGAGGCAAAGCTAGAGCATGATCAGAGCTTGGTCACAGGCTTGCTCTGCTTCCTACTGGCTGTGGCTTTGGGTCCTCATCTTGTAAAATAGGAACAACATTACGTACTTCACAAGGCTGTAGTAAGAATTAAATGAGGTGACATATGTAAAAGTGGTCTTTTCTCTCAAGATATTTATAATCATACTGAGGGGACAAAAATTAACATAGGCAATTACAGGACAATCTTAAGGCATTAAGAAATGCCTTCATTTCTTCCTAAATCTAGATGTAAAATGAGATGATTAATGTGACTAAGCATGTTCTAAATATTTATATGTTTCTTATAGTTAAGCAAGCTAGCCAGCCCTTACCAGTTTTGTTTGCTGGAGCACATATGAAGACACTCTGAAAGGTGAAGAGGTGTAGGAGTGATCTAATCATGAACGGGCAGTGCGGGGACCATACTTGGGCTTTGCCTGAGGAGTTGAGTCTGACTCTGCAGTTCTGGCCCTAAGGAAGAGCATGAGAATATATCTTGTGCTTGACTGTGTCCGGCCCTTGATGCACATCAGCTCATTTCATTCTTATGGCATCTGTTTTCCTGAGGTCCAGAAAGATGGTGTAGCTTGCTGAATGCCACACCATAATCAGGAATTGAATTCAGATTTGAACCCAGGGTCTGCTTGCCTCTAAAATCTGTACCCCAGGCACTCTTCAGACTTTAGCTGTTAATTGGGTTTAACCTACCCTTCATTAAAGCTGTGCGGTTCTGGCTAAAAAGCAGGGGCTAGTTTTTATATTCTGTGTGAGTGCCAGGAAAGAGGCATTGAGCAAAAGTCAACTAGTGGGATACCATATCAAGATGCAGGCAAAAGCAGGGCCAGGCAATTTTGCCTCACCCTCTCTTTCCTCCTCCCTCTTATCCTCTCAGGGCACTGTTGTATCTCCTTCCTCTCTAATCAGAAAGGAAGGATCCAGTAAACGAATTCATACTAAAGTGTTAATGACCTAAGGGGCTATTCCTCCTAGGAAAGGGAACCGGGTAGCACGGTTAGGGCAGGCATTGAACAAGACTTCTTGGCATCCTTTAAATTATGAGAGTGGACTCCATGTTCCTCTAACAGGCAAGGCTGTCTCAACAGGGTACCTGGCCTACCTTAAACAACATAAATGGACAGGATGAGTGTGGACCCAGTGCTAAGATGTGGGAGAGGCAGCAGGGCATGGAAAGCTGGGGAGAGGCCAAAAGCAAGGAAATGGACCTGGAAGCCATTTAGGGGTGAAGTGGGAGGCACTGAGTGGGAAGTATACAGTGGCAAGTGTCCCATCCTAGCCGAAGTTAACGGTGCATCTGAACTTCACAGCTTATACCCATAGGTTGGGGCAGTTGCTGTACTTTATACTTTTCATAACACATAATCTACATTGTTTCCATTTTCCCACAATGAGCATATTCACTCAGCCAACACATTTATTGAGCTCCTAATATATGCCAAATATTGAATCATATATTACTTTTATAATCTGAAAAGGCAAACACTCGAGGAAGGAAGCAGTAACCACAGGAAAGGAGGCTAAACAGTACTCTGGGTCCATAAACTGCTCTGGCTCAGAACCAGGTCAGAGCGCTTCTCCTTGCTAAGAGGCCAAGGGACCTAAGGGAGCCTCTGGGCTCTTTAAATGGCAGCAGTGTGGGAGGGGAGGAAACCTCTGCACCAAGTGACGGCTACCATGTGTCTAGTGCTTCTTGAGGACAGCACCTAAGTGCTTCACATGTATATATCATCCACTCCTCACAAGACCTCTGTGAAACAGGAATTCCTGCTGCATCCATTTTAGAGACAAGCACTTGAGGCCTAAGAGAGATAACTTGACTTAAGTCACTTGGCTGGCAAGCAGTGGAGCCCGGGGCCCAGACTGTGTTAACTGTCACCAGCTTCTTTTTAAGGAAACTCTCCAACACACCTGACTTGAGGCCCAGGGCTGGGGCTGAAACACCAGCTCTGCATTTTACTATGAGTCCAAACATACGCAGGCCCCTACTGTCTTGCAGAGCCTGGCGCAGACCATGTCTTGTGGCCCTTCACTGGCAAGTCTTCTCAGGAGGTACTGAAGCGGAATAGGGCTGGCTCTCCCTAGATGCCACAGAATGAAAATTGCTCACTGCACTGTAAGTACAGTTTCTCCCATATGCCTTATTTAATATTCAAAGATCAGCGGAAAAAAAGTAAAATCCATCATACTCTGGCATCTAGAGATCCCAGTTCAAACTACTAAATAAATGTTTAAATGACTGAACCACACTCCTCAAAACCTAAACACTGCTGAGGACCTTCCTGTGGAAAAGAGAAACTGGTTTAAAATCAAAGCTGTAAGCAGCACTGTTATCAAGTGATATCTAGATCACCTGTCATCTCTAATCAGGCCCCCCGCCCCGCCCTTATTCCCCCCTGCTCCCCCCCCCCACCCCCCTGACTAGGATCAAGATAGCAGACAGGCAAAACTCGTGGAAATCCACCCAGGAGTTGGAGGTTTGCACTGGCCATTAGTCACAGGCTACTACTGCTCTGGGTCCTTCCGCCCACGTTGAGCCACCTCTGCTGCACTCTATTCAGGAGCAGGGCCAGAGAAGTGGGAAAGCCACAGCTTGGAGGACATCTGTTCTTGGAGGGGCTCTTCTGGGCAAAGCAGGATTTTACTAGCCACGGTTCAGAATAATAAAGGCCTGGCTCACTTTATACATGCTCCTGAAACTCTTGGCATTTGGCTGATGGCAGACACTTCTTCAGGCTGACAGAATGTGCAGCACTTAGGGTGACCAGTGTGAGACTGGGGGCCCTAGGGAAGGGGAAGTGACCTGGGATCAACAAAGGAATGGCGTTAAAGACAGGGCCAAGAAGACCTGGGGAACTTTATAATTCTGTTTATATGACATGTCTACAACAGGTAAATCTATAGATGGGAAGGTTAGTGGTTGCCTGGGAACAGAGAAGTTAGAGGGCTTGGTGGTGATGGTTAAGGGGTGCTGGTTTCTTTTCGGGGTAAGAAAATGTTCTAAAATAGATTATGTTGACGATTGCGACTCTGAACTCCTAAAAGCCATTGAACTGCACAGGGTCAACTGTGAGTTGTAGGTATGTGAATTATAGCTCAACAAAGCTGTTATCAAAAAAGCAGCAGCTTTGGAGATAAAAGGGTCATAGTGGACAATGCCAATTGAAGACATTTGGCCTCAAAGACCAGCAAAGCTAGAATTCCAGGTTTGTGGGGAATGCAATTCAAATGCAAGTGTGCTTCTGGGCACCAGGACTGCACTGGTTTAGGCTGTTCTGCTGCCAGGTAGGGAGCCCTGGCTCCTGCAAGGTAAAGAGCCCACCATGCTATTCCACACTCTGGACATTTAATGTGCTTATTGGAAGCTGGGTAAATGCCATCGAGAGCTTGGTAGGCATCTGGACACAATGATGCTCACCTCCAGTGTTACTGAAGACGGAGCCCGAGAGGCTGATGGCTGGGAGGCTTCAGTCCCTTTTCTCCCTGTCTTAGTCTGTGCGGGCTGCTATAATACCTGGCTGAGCAGTTTATTTACAGCAGACATCTGTTTCTCAGTTCTGGAGGCTGGCAAGTCCATGATTAGAGTGCAGGCAGACTCAGTCTGGTGGGAGCCTGCTTCCTGGTTCACAGATGACTACCTTGCTATGTCCTCACATGGCAGGAGAGAGGAGGGAACTCTCTGGGGTCTCTTTTCTAAGAGCACTAATCCCATTCATGAGGGTCCACCCTCATGACCTAATCACCCTCCAAAGGCTCTACCTCTAATGGCACCATCCTGGGGAGTGGGTGTCAACCTAAAAGTTCTGAGGAGACACAGACATGCCCTCCATAGCATTCCCTTACCTGGTCCCTTGATGCTGTTGGGCTGGGTCTGGACTACACACTGTCTGGGACTTAGGCCTTGATTGTCCTGCTGCTGTTTGGCAAAATCACACAAGAACTCTACAACTCGGAATTTCCTGACCTATGGTAACATATGTCTCACAATAACTGCCAAGAAATTCTTAGAGTTAACAAATGTATTCATTCTTTTATTGACAATCCTTTTCAGGCTCATGTGTGCATGTGTGCATGCACACACACATGTACAGGTGATATCTGGTTTCCCATCACATTTCAGAATCCTCTCCTCCTTACTAAAACTTGGGGCAACAGTTAATGACTCCAGTACAGGTGCTGGAGAACCCTCACCTCCAAGGACAGAAGGTATCTCAGTATGCTCTTCCAGGAACAACTTTGAAGAGTGGGACTCAGCATCTCTTCTCAAATGCTGTTTTTGAACCTCAGACCTTTGAGTATGAAATGGCATACCTTCTTCTTCCTTTCCTCACTGCCACTGCACTCCCACCCTGCCACCTGTCTTCCCACCCAGCTATGGGCCCTCCATATCTCGTACTCAATTCACTTTGCCATTGGACCCCAGCGTGCAGCTGAGGGCTCCCAGCTGCCAGTGCTTCCCAGTCGGCAGCCCCAGAAACGTCCTTAGCCATAGCTCTCCCACCGACTGCCTGCCAAAATGTGAACTCGAGGTTTCAGACTTATCTCCTTGCTGAATGCTGTTTAGTTTCACATCATAGATGTCTACTGTCTCTTTCCAAAATAATCTGAGGTGGCTTCTAGGTGTGTTTGGCTCTCAGCCTGCTCCTCTGCAGGGCATCCAATTTGTCTCAGGCCTTCAGGCTGATGCCCCAACTCCCAGCCTGGGCTCCATCATCTCTCTCATACCTCCCTCCTTCCTCTCCAGGTTCAACTTGCAGTTTGCTGATGAGCCCAGGCCCCACTCACCTCTCAGTCCTTACCCCATATGCTACTCCCTTTCCCAGGACTGGTGCCTTCTCCAACTACAATCTCTTGGCCCAGGAAACTAGTTTCTTCTTTGGCTCATACAGCACCTGCCCAGGAATTTCTCCCTGGGCGAGGTGCACCTTCTGTGTTTCATAGCCGTGGGCAGGCCTCTGGTAAGCCTTGGCATTGTGCATGACTGTTCTTCTCTTTGCTAATCTGTCGCTCTTACTAGATGTTAAGCTCCTTGGTGGCCAGGGCCAATGCCAGGTGCAACAATCAATGTTGAATGAATGAATGAATGAATGAATGAAGGAAACTCAAAGACACAGCCACTAGCTCCTGGGAATGGGCTGTAGATTTTTGTGGGGATGGAAGATGACCAGATGGTCACAGAAAGAAAAATTAAAGGGGATGCCCAGGCATCAGAATCAAGAAGTCTACATTCTAAAGGTATCATTTCACACATGACTATATAACCATTTACAAATGCTCGTGTATACCCATGGATACACACCCCCCCTCTCACAATGCTCTGGGTCTGGGAGGCCCTACGTGACTGGCCTCTCTGGCTCCATGCTGTCCCAGCCAGAGTTCTTCTGAAGCTCTTGGAAGAAAAGCTGTCGCTGGAGGCTTCTCAGGCTCTCCAGGGCCTCAGGGGAGAGTGGCTCAGACAACTTTCCCAGGTCCTGCTTTTCTTCTTCTTCCTCCATTTCCATAAGTCCATCGGGAGGCTGTGGGGAGCTTCTGGAGATATAACCCTGGTCGGACTGCACCGACTGCCGCTGCTCCTCTTCGTAGGGTGAGCATAGGTCTTTGAGGGCCAGCACGGGTCTCTTCCATTCCTCCTGGGCCTGGCAGCTGAGACTCTGCTGGAAGAGCGAGAGCATCAGGCCTTCAAGCTGCTCCCTTACGTCCTCTGGCATGTGGTCGGGTGATGCCACTGGCGTGCTGCAGAGAGGTGAGTCCTCTGCGTCCACGGGGAGGAAGAGGACACTGTTCCGCCCAGGGCCATGGCCCGCGAGCAGTGGGCAGGCCTCACCTCCATCCACGACAGCCAAGCAGCTGGCTGGGCTGCTCCCCGTGGCGTGAGGGATGGGCTCCACGGCCTGAGTGGGAGGGACTGCCTCCATCGGGAGCACCGTGGTTTGGAGAATGGGGGCTGCCGGCTGCTCTTGGGGCTGAAGCTGAGCTTGCAGCCGTGCCACTCCCCCTTCTTCCTCAGAGAGGAGCACATCTACCACTGCCAGGTGGCCCTCCGGGGCAGGCTCCCGCAACAGGGGCTTCTGCTTCACCATCCCTCTTCCTGGTGGCAGCAGTGGCTCTCCTAATACCTCCTCATGCAGGGACTCAAGGTCCTGGTCATCTGCCGAGCAGAGGTTCTCGCGCTCAAACCAGTCAGGGTACTGAGTCTGCCACTCCCGGAATCTCTCAACGGCTTCCTTGAGCTGCCAGCCACTGGGGCTCTGCAGGTAGTTCTCGCCCGTGAGCTCCCCAACGCGGTGCATCCGGCCAGGCTCAAACATCTCCAGGTCCTGGATCCGGAAGTAAACCTCCTCAAATCTGTCCATGAGTGGATACCTGGGGGTGATATTGAAGAGGTCGGGGATATCGCTCTCACTGCTGATGTTGCTGAAGTAGCAGACGATGTAGGTGCCAAAGCAGGCTGGCTTCTTGAAGTCTGGGAGGATCATGTTCATGGCTGCTGTGAAAAGGTCCCCGGCGGGTTTCCTGTGGTCACATCGAAGCTGGATGGCAGGCTCCTCCCAGCCAAGGATGGCCTGCCACTTGGCTTGGGTGCCTCGGGAACACAGGATGATGATCTTGGAGTTGCTCTCCACCATTTCCTGCTTCTGGCGCCCTACCCAGGTCATGACCCCCACCTCTGAGATGACCTGCTCCTCCAGCAGGTCAAGGGCCACTTCAGTACCACAAACGGTGAGCAAGAACTGGGCGAACTTTAGGACCACCTCCACGTACAGGGGGTGGTCAGCAGAGTAGACGATCCAGACCTTCCTGGGCTTTAGGGGAGGGGGCATCAGGCTGGCAGTGGGCAGGACATCTGGGGGAGACAAGAGAAGCCAAGCCCGTAAGTTCAGCTGTGTGTCTGCGCTGACCTTCATTTCACACATCAGGCTGAGGGGAGGGACCAGGCAGAGCTTGGCTCTCTAGCCTAAGAAATGCAACTGAGGCCTCGCACAAGCCGAATGTTGCTGTTTGACCTGTTTTGGCTGCTTGAAAAAAAATCACAGTCTCCTATGTTCTGGGAAAAAGAATCTCATCTCTCTGTCTCATGTTTCTAGCTGGCATTAGCCTATACTTTAATTATTTTAATTAAACAGAAACAGGCACAAAAGCCTGCCTATGGAACAGAGATGTCTATTATAGGGAGGACCTGTTTTCACAAAATATGGTACCTTGTCATTTTTTCCTTGTCCAAATGATTTAAAAAAATATTACCCTGGCTTTGCCATTTGAGGTGCCCTCTGTGTGGGGGTGTAGAAGGTGGGCCTCTAAAAGCGATGTCTCCTGAAGGCAATCAGGAGGTGAACTGCAGGAGGCACCCCACCCATGTTCTCAGGAGAACCCGCTCTCACGCCCACGAACACCAACATACACCAAAGCCAGCCCCCCCATGCCATGACATACTGACCTGTTTCTCTAGTGTCACTGCCACATTTTTCACGATGAGACCCTGAAAAGAAACAGAAAACACTGGAGTGGCTCTTTTGGAAGAGAAATAGAAACCAGCTCACAGGGGCATCGGAGGGGAGGGCTGCCCCACCCGACAAATGTCAACTGATGAGGGCAGCCCGAGGCAGCGGCTATTAGATGCTTGTGGGCCTTCGCAGGAGGACCGTTCTGTGCGGAATTGCTCAGATGTGAATCCCGGTTGGCCACAATGAAGTGTGAGATCTGGGAAAGTTATTAACACTTCAGAAACTCAGTTTCTTCTCCTATAAAATGGGTCTGTAGTGGGGGATTAAATGAGACTGGGAATGTGAAGTGCCTGGTACGTCGCACGTACTCAGCTTGGAGTCACAGTATCATGTGGCAATGACCCGGCCAGAATCCCCAAACTGGGGGTTCCCTCTGGTCCCTCAATCCAGTGCGGGTCCCCTCTCCCCACAGTTTGGCCACCCCCCAAGGAGACCTCACACTTGAGGAAAAGCCCTTCCCCAGAGGTGTCTCGCAGGAGGCATAAATCTTATAACACGTCTCTGGAAGCCGCCTTTGCTTGGTGTGCTTACATTTCCTCCTGCTATTTCTGAGGTGAAGAAGGGAAACCAACATACTTGAGCAACTGCTCCCCTTAAGATTCGATGAAGGAAACGGCAGTGCAGGAGTCAACTCCTCAGTGACACAGCCAGCCGGGAGGAACAGGAGCCATGGGTGGCCAAGGAAGACACTCAAAGCCTTCAAATCCCACCCCTTGGGCTTTTCTCCAGAACTCTCCAAAGTCAGGTAAATAACCAGTGAGGTTTCTTTCCTGTCCCTTCCTTCACTCTGTGGTGGGGGCACTTTAGGAAAGCTCAGAAGGGCAATAGCAAAATGAAACAAGAAGCCTCCTTGACACCTACAGAGAGCTTTAAAGTTTATGAAACTCTCACAGAGATGTTAGTTCATTTGACCCTCCCCGTAATCCTGATGAGCCTTCTAAGTATGGAAATGGCTCCCTGGATAGCTGAAGGAGCCCAGGGTCCTAGAGGGGCAGGAAAAGGATGTGCCCCTAACCCGAGGACTCATGTTCTCTCCTGCTTAGCAGGAGAGGGCTACTGCCGGGATGGCAAATGCATAGCTATTAACTTGCTAACGAGCACCTTCCTTGCTCTATCATTTAATCTTCACAGCCCTGAGGAAGGCATTGTGACCAGCATCTGCCAGAAAAGACAATCAGATCTATGGTTTGTTAGCAACTTGCCTGACTGCAAACCAGTGAGGCATAGCTGGGGTGCACAGCCCTGTGCTCTGGGTCCCCAGAGACTTCTCTGCCATGTCATGCTGTCCCCTGTCATGCTACTCTCCTTGACCTAAGGGGTGCACATCTGGGGGCTGCAGGATGGAGCTGCTCAGGTTGTCCCACCTGCCTGGCTGATCATGTCTGATGCAGGGAAACACTGCCCTTGCTCTTTCCAACCTGCTGCTTTTAATACAATTAATTTTAATATCAACGAATGTAATTGTGGCTAACATATATGGAGCGAATATCATGAGCCAGACTCTATGCTGAGAATTAATTTGCATTATCTTATGATGTAATCTTTACAATTATTTTATGATGTGGGTATCATTATAATCTCCATTTTACAAAAGAAGACCCCGAGACTCAGAGAATTAAGTAATTTGCCCAGGTATAAGTAGTGGAGCTGGTATTCGAGCCCAGAGTTGCCTTAGGCTACTGAGTTCTTAACAAGAGACAAAGTCTTGTACTAAATTTGAGATTGGAAGATGCCTTCTGAGCACAGCCTTCCAGAGACTAGAGTGGGACGGGGACACAGGAAGAGAGGAGCAGAGGGGAAAACCCCAGGACCCACCCCACAGAGCCTGCCCCTTACCAGACAGCCTCCAGGTCATGCAGAGGATCAGCAGGATGACAGAGCCCACCAGAAGGACAGCAATGATCGTGATGAACCCGTACGCCCACAGCGGTATGGAGTCTGTGGGGAGTGGAACAGCATGAGTGATGTGGCCAGGAGGCCTGCTGTGCCAGCCCTGCGGTCCCCTCGCCTAGGCTGGCATCTCTGGCCTGTACCATGGCGTGCTCGTGATCTCACCCACCCCTGAGTGAGTCTCTTGGTTCAGCTTTGTGTGCCCGGCCTACACAAGGCCCAGTCAACTACTTCTAACGTGGCCCCAGAGGAATGTCCTCGCGGGGCTCGGGCAGCCCACTATGGGAAGGAGTGTTGGGCTTACCTGCAGTCAGGCCTGCAATGAGAACAAAGAAAAACAGTATTTTTAATTATTAGCAGTCATCACAAAACCGTCACTGACAGCACTGAGGGCCTGCTAATGGCCCTGGCCCTGCCCGGAGCTTCTTAGATATGGGTTAAACTTGCTGAAACCATCTATGGAACACCTGAGTCGCTGGTCCACTAAGCGACGTCCCACCCTCCTCCTGGGAGGCCCGGGTTTGTTTTCTGCTCAGCTCTGACTACAGCCACATGATAGGCTGCAGATGGCTTCTGAACAGGCTCTGCCACTCCTTGGTGTGTGATCTTGGGCAAGTTACTTAGTAGCTCTGTGCCTCAGCTTCTTTATCTCTGAACCTGGGAGAGGGAGTCTCCACTTCTTAGTACTATGATTTACAATTTGTGAGGATTATAAACGATGACATGTTAAAGTACTTCATTCTGTCTAGGGTATATAACTGACTCTACGACAATAACAACTCCCATCTTTCTAGTCACAGCATTTGCGGATCAGGAAGATTAAGTACTTTGCCCATGGCTACCCAGCTAGAAAGGTAGTCAGGAATCCGACTCAGGAGAGTGTCTCCCTAAAGCCCACTCCAGGGGCCCCCACCCTCAGGACCACGTCAGGGTTCAGGTCATGCTGCTGACCTTCATCCATTCCTATCCCGAATATGCCCCAGGACAGGCATTTGCTTCCTACCTGGAGTACCTGGAATATCTGGACAGTGGACCGTCACGGAGTGTCTGTGGCAGTCATTCAGACAGCTGCTGAAGAACGGCTGGATCTGTGAGTGCAGAGAAGAGCAGGGAAGAGAGGGATCCCGAGATACTGGGGGACATGGAGCCCCCACTGCTGCTCTCCTGCCAGCAGAGTAACAGACCCGGCTGGCTGCTCCAGGATCTCCACGTGGTTGTTAGGCAGACCACCCATCACTGAGAGAGGGTCAAAGGAGCCTTGCCCAGTGTAGCCGGGAGAGCAGGGCTGGAGAAGGCAGAGACGCCGCCTCACCGGGCAGGGGGTCACAACTGCTGCTGGGTCCCTGGCGAGAGTGCCAGTACACCGGGCACCCTCCTTCCATCCCTTGCCCATGGAGCAAAAATGCCCACCTGTGCACATTCTCTCACACCTGTCTACACAACACTCACCCACCTGGACTCGGTGGTGGCAGCACCACTCGAAGTTCGGTAGGGTGAGCGTGACGTTGGACCGCTGGTGGAAATCCTCCTGAGTGGGCTGAAGAGAGAGGAGAGGATGGGAGAAGCTAGCTGGACAGGAGCTGGCTGCAGTGTTGGAGGAGGCTGACGACAACCTCCCCCAACCGTCAGTGTGCCCGCAAAAGTGCCACCAGGAGAAGCGCCTTTCAGGTTTCTGCCCTAGGAAGACTTTATTTTCCAGCAGACCAGCCAGTGACTGGTGTTTCCCTCTTTGCTTTGGCTGCGGAGGGTCACGGAGACCCATCTGTGCTCACACCCAGCAGTGTGGCACACATTTTCTGTGCTCATTACACCCGGGCTTCATTTGATTACTTCATCTTTATTTTCCCTCTGTCTTCATTTCCACAATTAAAAAATCTTCAAATCTTTTTGAAGTGAGTGAAATGAACAAAGCAGAGCAAAAAAAGAACAGGGAGAATGTGGTGGAGGGAAGGGTGAAAGGGAAGGGGGTGGCGGGCAGGGCAGAGACCAACTATATTCTATGAACTACAGACTGTCAGAACAAAAGGAAACCTCAACCACAGAATCAGCTCTGTATTAACGACATACCAAGAGGAGGGAAAAAGAGCAAAGCAGCCCTGGATTGGCACGGACTAAGCACAGTACTGAGTGCTGGGCTTCTGGCAACAGAGCTGCTAGGATCAGGAGGAGAGGCTGAAGACCTGGAGAGGTGGCTCTGAGCTCTGTCTGAGGGGCGAAGAAGGGCAGAAAGTTACCATGGGCACATCCATTATGTGCTTGAAACACGTCTGGTTCTCTGTGCGTGGGAAACTCTCCAGCAGGATCTGGTAATGGGCAGATTCATTCCACAGGATGAAACTGACCCGCAGCTGGTGGGCTTCCAGAGCGTCCACGGTGATGTTAGGCTGCCACAGGCTGCCTGCCCAGGGCACAGAGACAGGCTGGGAGTGAGGAGCGGGCGTGTGTGGGCAACCAGGCACAGCTCCCCCGGGGGGGCCCGCCAGCGCAGTTACCTGAGCTCACACATGGTGTGGTGACCCTCATCGCGGGGTTCTCGCAATCTGCAGACCCAGAAAAGAAATGAGACCATTAAGCCTCTGCCTTAGAAAGTTTGCTGTTCTAGACTGCTGACACCAGGGATAACAACCTTTTCTTTCTGAGGAGCCTGTTCAAGGATGGCCCCTTCAAAGCAAGCCTCAGGAATGGATCATGGCAACGGGCCACAGGCCACACAGCGTTGGGGTGGACCTGGTTGTGTCACCCTACTCTCTCAGGGAACCCTCTAGATTTTAGTGTATTTCTCTTGAGCTTGCTTTGTGTGACCAAAGAATCTTGGTGCACTCCAGTTCCTTCTCTCCCTACCGAAGCTTCTTTTCCAGGATTGCCTCTGCCTTTTTATAATGAGAGAACTTTGTTCTTTGCTCCTCCGTGGAGTGTGCCATCATTGGTAGTTTGATTCAGCAGGTTTGGGGTGGGTTCTGAGAATCTCCCGTTCTAACAAGTTCCCAGGTAACTTGATGAGGCTGCTAGTGTGGGAACTGCCTTAAGGACCACTGCCCCACAGACACCTTCTTGATCCTCTTCCCCAACTTCCTTGACTATAACGTTTTTACATTGGTTTAAGAAGTCTTGTGACAGATATGAATTGCCATAAATCACAAGGACTAAGACAGTCTACTTTAGGGACAGGGGAGGAGTCTGGGGAGATTCACTCATTCTACAAACACTCATGGAACTTTCAGTACGTGTTGGGTACTGTTTTAGGCACTGGAGACTCAGTGGTGAATAAGATAAGAGTCCCTGTTGTCGAGAGATTACATTCTGGTAGAAGAGATGAATACATACAAACAGCATAATGTCACAAATATAACAATATAATGTCAGGGAGTGATGAATAAGGTGAAGGAAACTAACATAGTGTAAGGAGAGAGAGGGGGAGAGAGAGAGGGGGAGAGAGAGAGAGAGAGAGAGAGAGAGTGAGTGTGTGTGTGTGTGTGTGGCGGGGTGCTCCAGAGATAAAGAAGGTCATCATCATCTTTACCAAGCATTTCCTGATTACCTACTACAGGTAAGGCAATTTGTGAGGTTCTAGTGATTGCACAAGTAGGTATAAGACCCAGACTCTGTCCTCAAGGGTGCTGATGTGCCAAAGGCAGCTGGCTTCAAACAATGAGAACAGAGAAAGAAGGTGCACACACACTGAAAGCTGTTTTAAAAGATAAACCTGGCAGTATTCAGGCAGGATGGCTTGGCGGGGAGAGGAAGTGGTGTCATACAGGGGATGGTGTTAAGATAAACGTAGGTAGGATGTTGGGTAAAAGTGAAGAACAAGGTGATGGAAGTAAGGACGAGGCTGGGAGCAGGGGTTATAACTCTTCCAAGAGTAGCTTTTCTTCCTGATACTTTCTGGGCAGGAGGTGTGCTTCTCTGGACAGAGGGAGAGATTCTGGTTCCTATAAAACTCCTCGGGCTTTGGGCCAATATCCACTGTTTGTGCCAAAAGAGAACAGGCTCTGCCTTCAGGGAGTAGAGGCTGCAGCCACACACCAGAAAGCTCCCCATCCTCGGTATCTGTTGCCACGTGCTGACAGTGGTAGCCACTGCCCAGCTGAGCGGGAATGCTGATTTCTGGGCCACTTGCTGCTTTCTTTTACAGAGCCACATGGTGAAGGGAAGGGTTTGGTAGGGCACTCTTACCAGGCACGACAAAGTTCACGGACTGGTGGTTTGGGTCTCCATCAGGGATGGGCTTGGGCAGGTGGTGAACAGTCACCTCATATTCCTGGCCAGGTTCGACCACAAAGTGACTGAAGGTAAAATGCCACTGTAGAGAAGGGAGGGAGGGGAGGTTGGACAGGTCACACACCACACCTCTCACTCAACTATACCCAAAGAAGCCCGTCCTACTTGCCCCTAAAAGATCAGTCAAAATAAAAAGAAACAACCACTACAATAAGATCCAAAATCAGAGGCTTCCATATCTTTGCTCTTGTTTCCTTTGATCTTTCCTGCCTATTTAGAAAAACCCATATGCAAGAGTATCTGGAGGAAGGCACAACAGTCCTCCTCCCCTATCAGCCCTCTCGAAGTGCAGAACGATGGTGTAAGAGAGCCGAGCCAGAGGACTTGAGGTTATTTGAGAGCTGGCACACAACAGGCAGCTAAAAACTATTTGTTAAATGACTCTTTTTCCTTAAATGGGAAAGCCAGGGATCTCTTGAGAATGTTCTGGACCACAAAACTGCAGGGGGATGTCTAGAGAGAGATCCCCAGCCACCCTGGGCTGGCATGTTCCTCTGCTGCAGAGATGACAGAAAGTGTGGGGAGATATTTTCTGAATGGTGCAGAAGACAGATAGGACTCCAACTCCTATTCTAATTACCCTGCTCATTTACTTTGAGCAGGGTGGAATCCTTGGCTTCTAAATATCTAGGCACTGGTCATCACCATCCACCCAGCAGTCTAGTTTGGAGGCCCTAATTAAATGAGAGAGTGGAATCTGCCTTTGCTGCCTGTGTTTGTGGGAGATCTGCAAATAGCCACTTTTTTCAGATTTAGAGTAGCAGTTTTCAAACTGGAGCTTGCATCAGAATCACCAGAGGGCTCGTTAGGAGATTGCTGGGCCTCATCCCAGAGCTTCTGATTTAACAGGTCTGGGTTGGGGCCCTAGAATCTGCATTTTTAACAAGTTCCCAGGTGATGCAGATGTGCTAGTCTAGGGACCGCACTTGGAGAACCATTGCTTTAAACAAAGTAAATGAGAATGAACAATTTACCATCTCGTTGTGAGCATCAAAAGAAACCGAAATTGCTGCAGAACTCATTTGTTTGTACCCCATCCACTGTGGTTCTCTAGTCTAGGCAAAGCTGTTCCTTTCTGGAGGTAGGGCCCAGGGTAATCTCAGGCACAAACAAAGATGACAGGAAGCAGGGCTGGGGAAGTCCTCTTCCCATTCAACTTTCTTTATAAGGACTAGCTAGGGAAGTCGGAAGGAAAAGCAGGGGTAGGCACATCTAAGAAGTTTTCAAAAACATGTTCTGCTCCTCATGATCACCATAGGGGCTGGATTCTTACCCGCTTGTGATGACTCTGCAGTCTGGAGAGAAACTCAAACTTGACACACAAACGCTCATTGGTGTTCAGCTGTAGGACAGATAACTCTGCACCCTCCAGGTAGAGGATGCTGGCTGAAGGTCAGACGGTGAAGAGGAGACACAGATGCAGATCAATGAGACAAACTGCTGGGTGTGTCATTTTCCGGTTGGTTATGCTTGCTCACTCTTAAAAAAACATCTGTCTGTCTTACCCAACCCTCCATTTCCTGTTCCTTCCAGCTTACTCTTAGAACTAAGTTAGCGTCCTACCCTGCAGACAGTTATATCCCAGCTGGACAAGGACAAGTGACAATTTATACTGGGCTAGAAGCAAAGGCTTTGCAAATTTGTGGCTAGAGCATCGGCCACAGAGCATGGGTGTCTAATTCTGCCATTCCCTCCATCCTCAAAGAGGTTGCAACAGCAGGAGGAGCTGGGGACTTACAAAGAGAACCCCTTGATTCCCTCCCCCAGGCCCTGATCACAAACTGGGGCTGGATCTTGTTATCCCCAATCTTCTTATTCTGTAGTACAGTCCCTTATCTCTAAAAGATTTGGGGGATGTTGTTTTAAGAAATTATAGTCCCTAAATAAAGGGAAAAAGCAGGCTGGCAAATGTGTTACCATCTTTCCAGTAAATATTCAATACTGCAGTCACAGAATTAACCATTTGACATCCCACCCCCGCCCCCACCCGGGTGATAAACGATTTTAGGCTGAAAGAAGGCTTTTCATGAAAGATGGCAGAATGAGAGCATATCATAGGCTAACATCTAAAACACTAAGGAAGTAGTCACTGCATGAAATGGTAGATGCTCTCAGCACTGACTTTGGGCCCCCATGTCTGAGCATAGCTCTGGGAACCCAATTCTGAATCTAATGGGAGAGCCAGATTCTCTAGCTTAGGGGTTCACTTGGAGGTAGGTAGACTGCCACAGGGCCCAATGACATGCCTACTCACCATCTGTCTGCAGTGTCCATTTGATTTGAACCACAGGGACGTGGTCTCCATGCTGGGTATGGGCAAAGTGCAGCTGCACCTGGACGTCTTTTGGGGATGAAGGAGTCAGGTTCCGAGGGTGGATCCAGCTGTCATCCAAGCAGGTACCTGGAGAAGTAAAAACCAGAGATTTTTATGTTCTGGAAGAAAATGAAGAAACTGCAAGAAACTAAAGCCTGCAAGCAACATGCCGGTAGTGAGTCCAGAGAGCTGGATCTTGAACAGTCGGGCCTGTGATCTTAGGTAGAATTCTCCCCTTCCCCGTCCTACCCCGTGTTTTCTCATGCTTGTCTGGGGTCACTGCAAAGCTCTAAGTCTAAAAGGCATTTCAGGAGAGAAGACAAAGCACACAACTTGGTTTTGAGATGAAGCAATGGTTGGAAATGGGGGCAGAGAAAGGAGGGGGTAGAATTGCTTTACTTTCATACACCGGAGTCCCCAGTTAGAACAGAAACTTGAAATACGTGCCTCCTTCTTGAATTAACACACAAAATGAAATCAATGCCACAGATGTCTCTCACTTTACAGTGACAAGCTCTGGCAAATCAAGTTGGATTACAGACCCACTGAGGAAGCACCCAAAAGGATACTCTTAAAATTCAAAGGACAGTTCTGCTTCAATTTGCACAATGAACGGTCTTGATAGGATGCACAGGCGTGTGCATGCAAGGCTTTCAAGGACAACTCCTGATGACAGTTGTAGGCCTCACCCTGAACCAGGAGAAGAATGGCAGCTCTTCTCTCAGGGATCAGCATGAGGCTGGCACTTTATTAACAAAGCAACAAGAACAAAAAAAGATGACTTACTATGCTTGACCGTGCAGTTTAGCCCCTGTAGGAAAAAAAAAGAAGAAAGTAGTTACAGCTGTGAAAGAATTTAATTCACAAGCCAGGCTCTGGACTTTCCTTTGGCTCATTCTCAAGAATGAAATACACACAGCCATCACTTCTCACTTTGGGGGGCCAGTCTCGGGGAGGAGAGCCATATCCTCCCCACACTTTTCTCACCCTGCCCAACCGAGGAGAAATAGAATAAGAAGTGGGTATAATTAATGGCAAAACGGAACTGGTGTTTTCTGAGTAACCATTATGAGCTGGGAGCCTTCTGACTTTAAAAGACACTGACAGGCTCCTGCTAGGGTGTGCTGCAGAAAACTCCTTTAAATCTTTTGAGGCTTCCAATCTTCGGTCTGAAAACAGTGCTGCAAGAGGTGGGAATAAAATCTCCAGTCTCTGTCACAGAAATTTCAGTAAGTCCCTACAGACTCCTTGAGGTAGATGTGCCAGATGCCATTCTGGGTGATTTATACATATTGTCTCAAGGATCCTCATAACACACTTAGGACTAAGTGTCCTTAGTTTCATTTCATAGATGAGGAAACTAAACCACAAATGTTATATTCAATTGCCTCCCACTTTAGCAATATGTGTTAACTCTAACCCAGAGGAGATCTGGAGGGCCAAATTTAGAAGCCCTAGTTACAAACATTTCTAGGGAAATGTAATCACTAGGCTTAAGTCTGGACAGCTGATCCTACTTTGGAAAACATGCACACAACCTTAGAATCAAGTTGCCTCAAGATACCTAACACTACCAAGCCTTGATTTCTTCAATGACAAAATCAGAATAAACACAAAACCAACTTTACAGTGCTGTTTAGGATTAAATGATACAAACAAAAATAAAGATCTTGGGACAGAGTGTGGGCTCAAAGTGATGGTGGTGTGTGTGTTACAGACTTCTAATTAGTCTATTATAAAAAATTTCAAACAATGGGAAGGTATTTGTGTACTAGTTATACAATTAAGTGAAAGAATACATGCCCCCACACTGTTAAACAGGAAGCTTACTAGACACCCTATGAGAAATATTATGAGGAATTTTGTTGTCTGCTAAATGAGACAATATTTGTCCAGTGTCTGGCACATAATGGCTGCTCTTTAATTACTGGCTCCTTTTCTTTAGAGCCTGGTGTATAATAAATGCTCGATAAATGGAAGCTATTATTCTACGAGATGACCTCCACACACTCTGACACGGCGTGGAGCAAAGGCGAGCTCAGGCTCAGGTGTTTCTAGTTATCTTAACCCACAAAGTAAACCCAACCCATGTGAGCTGAAGTCTGATGCTGAAGCAGACCTGAAACGTGACTTTAAGGGCAACAGAGAGATCTGGTACATGCGTGTAAGCAGGGCTCTGGGGAGGAGGGAGGTAGGGCTAAATAACGGGAGGAAGACCATAGTTTGCTCAGAAAGCGGATGAAGGGATAACATCCTCAAGCGTGCTCCTGAAGTGATTCTAAGCTTGTCATTTCACCCATAGCCTACCCTTCTGGGACACCAGCTCATAAACCCTTGGGGTCCAGACTTTCTGTATCCTGTTCAGGTCCTTAGGATTAATTCTCAACTAGTGGTCCAGTGGTCCCAGGGCCATCGCAGCCCTGCGAGACATTCCTCACATGTTCAACAAGTTGCCTCCGCTCTCCAACAAGTGTCACTGTTTCTTGAATGGTGAGATTAACTTCCTTGAATGTCTTATTTCTCCTCCCACTTGAGACTCTTAGGACGGGCACAGAGGATAAGAATCTGGTTCTTTTACCTTGAGATGGGGAACTCTTCTAGACAAGGCAAACATACTTACGTTGAGTAACTCCCGACCATCCACTGATAGCTACTCAAACCCATCGCAAGACAGAAGCACATAATGAAAGACTCTAGTCTTCATGTAGACGTAGGAAGTGGAAGGGTTTGAAAATGCATTTGGTTAGTTAACAACGATGCCAGTGGGTTTCCTCCTCTAATCCTGTGATTGATAGAAATAGCTTGGTATTTAGTATTGTTTTTGGTCTCAGGTCCTGATAGTCATTGTTGTACATAAATATTTCCTTCTTTTACTATTTTGCTTGTAGTTTTTATTAAAAACAGTTCCTAAACCTTACTAAATACCTCTTCAGCATTGATTAACATAACTTGGTCAATTTTCTCCTTTATTAATGTAATGAACTATATTGATTTACTGATAATGGGCCAACTTTGCACTCCCGAAATAAATTCCACCTGATTATGGTGCATTATTCTTTTGATAATCTACTATTGAATTTGCTAATTTTTATGCAGATTTGTTTTAATTTATATTCATAACTGAGATTGGTGTGTAGTTTTCTTTTTTTGTACATGACTTACCAAGTTTTAGAATTAAGCTTTGCTAGCTTTGAAAAATAGCTTTCTCTTTTTCTGTGGTATTGAATGCTAATAGGGCATGGCTGAACAAAGTGAGATCTAATTTAAATTTCAATGTCCATCAAAACCAAAATGGTTGAAAGGACTGCTATCTACTATGGAATATTATGCAAATATTAAAGAGAATTAGTTACATAGATATCTATTGACCTGGGGTAATGGCTGAAATGTGTTGATGAAATGAGAGAAACAAGTTGCAAAGAACTTTTTATCATATGATTCAATTTTCTATGGAAATAAGTGATGAAAAAATCTTCCCTGTATATTTATATATGCTTGAATTACATATACATATGTAATTGTATGAGCATATAACAACATGTGGATAGACATATATCAGAATGTTAACACACTGGTTACTGGAGGTGAAGGGATGAAAGAGATGGAGAGAGGGAAGATAAGGGGAAAAGGATATAAACAAAACAGAAAAATATGCATATAAGTAAAATAAAGAATAAAAAATTCCATTAGAAGTCATGGAATGTTGACCACATATGCATATTATCTTCTCCCCATTCCCAAACCACATGAAAGTTATAGAAAAGAGATAATTTTAATATCTACTCAAAGAGAAAGAGGAAACATCAGCAGACAATATGAACAAATTTTTTAAAGATGAAGTTGAAGGAAGAGTGGGCAACTGGCTCAGCCTGAGGAGAGGAACTTCAATTTGAGCACTGAGAAAGGAGATGCTGACAAGAAGGGGGCTACAGGCTCATTAGAATCTTTTTATGAATCAGGTCGTAAAGATAGCAGGCCCTTGGGAAGTAGTAAAGCAAAGAGGTACAGGGGTCAGGTCATGGGAAAGTCTACAGACACTCTGACAAGGACAGGATACTGAAGAAAAATGAGCAAGCAGAGACTAAAAATGGACCTTGAAAATTAAAGTTACATTGAAGGGCTGGATTATAAGACTCAGGAAATTTCTCTGAATGTAGAAATACAAACAAAAATAGGAGAGAAAAAATGCAAGAATATTAGAGAATTCAGGAGGTTCAAGGTATGATTGACTGAATTTCTGAAAAAGATTACAGAGAAAGCAGAAGGGAAGAAATTATTTTAAAAGACTCTAGAACTAAAGGATACATATTTCTAAATTTAAAGTTCCACCGAATAGCCAACAAATGAAAAAAAGACTCAGACCAAGGCCTATCATCATGAAACTTTTGGAATACCAGAAATAAAAAGAAGATCCTAAGTTTCCAGGTAGGAAAGAAAAAGTAGGTGCCAGACAAATAGATAAGAATCAGAATGGTGATGGCACTTGTACTATTTGCTAGAAGCCTACAAAACAAAGCCTACAAAATTCTGAGAAATTACCTTGACCTAAGATTTTTATACCTAGCCAAATCCAAATCCTTAAAAAATTGTGAGGGTAAATGAAAGCATTTTTTTCAGACAAGTAATGACTTGAAAGAGAGATCTAACACACACACACATGCACGCACGCACACGCGCGTGCACACACACACACACACACACACCCTCATACCTTCATATCTTTTCCTAGGACACTGCAGGAGGATATGCTCCAGCAAAATGAGGGAGTTAATCTCTGAGAAGGAAGGCACAGAATCTAGGATATGGGAGCTGTAAACAAGACAGTATATCTAAGATGACAGTTGTGCCACAGGCTAGAGAGCAATCAGTCCCGATTGGAGCTGAGAACAAAGGTCTCCAAGAGAGAGTTCTCTGGGGGAAGGAATGAAATTGATGGAATATCTGATATTTGTGGGAAAAAAAACCATAACGAATCTGACAGAAAAAACTAAGACTAGTTACATGGAGAATTATGGAAGTAAAAAATTAAAGCAATTATCACCTTCAAGGGGAAAAATTATATCAGAAAAGAAATATAATCAAAAGTACACATACTTGCCTCATCAGTTAAGATTATTTACTTGTTATTACATATATATTGACTATTGATTTAACTAAAGTTGTCATATAACTGCATTGGGAAGACTGGGAGGAGAAGCAGTGGGAGAAGGGTAATATAAGACATTTAGACTTTCATCTATTATAAGTCAATAGATAATATCTAAAACTGACAAATCAAGAATAACAGTATATTTAGAAAGCCAGAGACATATGCTAGAAGAAATAACTAAAAGAAATATAAGTGCTCATCTTTGGGGAACAAGTTTAGAGGGTGGGACAGGGATCCACTCTTTTTTGTTTTAAATATCTTAGTACTATTTTTTAAAGGATTATCATATATTACCTTGATAAAAATTAATAAAAAGTAGAATTTTATCTATAATGTTACTCCAAACAAATGAAAGGATTGAAAAGTGAGATAAACAAATGAAAATATTAATTTGTTTAGGGGAAGGCATAGTCAAGTTTTTTCCCTTACAATTTAATTTTTACATAGAATTTATGTTAATGTAATGTTTTTAATAATGTAAAATATGCATTCAGGGTTTTTGGACACTACTAAGACAGATCTTGTTTTCACTTGTGGCATGACACGGAGCCAGTCACCTAGCCTCTCTCACATAGGTGGATCATGGCATCCTGGCAGGTTGCTGTGAGCTCTGAATGAAATTATACATGCTAACCCTTGGCACAGTGCCTCACAAAGCTGTCGGTAAATGTTAGTGCCCGTGCAATTCCAATGCCACAGTTCACGTGGTCTGGCACTTCTGCACATCTAGAATTTTATTTGTTCTCCTCATAATCCTGTTAGGTGAGGATCGCCTCCTCCTTTTATAAACAAAGACACAGGCTCAAAGCAGTAGAGTGAATGACCAGGCTGCAGAGTGGGTAAACAGGGGAACCCCAGTCTTATTACTCAATCAGGTGTCCTCTCTCCTGCACCGCATCACTTATGGTTTCTATTTGATGCTACAGTCTCTAGGTGGAAGGCTAGCCTTCCAGGAGCAGTGAGAAGTCAGGTATTATGGTCAAGGAACCTGTTAACTTTGCTGTTCCACAGCCCCAATGACCTCAGCCCACAGGAGCAGTGAGAAGTCAGGTGTGATGGTCAAGGAACCTGTTAACTTTGCTGGTTCCACAGCCCCAATGACCTCAGCCCTGACTGCCCAAATTGCCTGTATATACCAACCAAAACTACATGGAACACAACTTTTTACACTCTGGAAGAATGGCATGGCTGAAAACAGTTTCTGGCAACCAAAAGATAAGGGTTAAAGGAAACAGTAGTTTTACCACAAGTCAAAACCAACGAGTGCTAAGGGCAAAAATAAATAAATAGATAGATAGATAGATAGATAGATAGATAGATAGATAGATGGATAAATTCTAATGCCATACATATCCGGTCTGAAAAACTGTGTTAACACTCACACTGACTAACTCTCTCAGTCACTGCCTTTCTTTGTAGGTCTTCCTCTGGGTTGGCAGTCAAGAGAAACCTTTCTAAAGCCCAGGCAGGAGAGGCCAACAAAAGACTGTCCAGGGAACTGCAATTACTTATGGTTTCTCCAGTATTGATTCCTGTGGGGAACTCAATGTCATCCGGGTTTTGAAGTACTAAACCCAGGCAGCCAGAAAGAGGGCTATGCCTGGTGTCAGTTTATTATTGCCTTTCAAGCAGAGCTAAGCATTCATTCATCATTCACTCATTTCTGTAAAACCACAAATATTTATCAAGCCCCTACATTCTATGTTTGCAGCATTGGGCTAGTAACAGAACAGGCATGCAGAAGGCTCTTCTTTGTCTTGAGAGCTAAATCCAACTGGACTTTGGACAAACAGTTATAGTCTGCAAAGTGGTGTGGGTCCACTTTGAGACGGCTCACCAGCCCTCCGAGGAAACCCAGACACAGGAAGCCTAAACTTCCCAAGATTGCAGAGACTGTAAGTGGTGCGGGCAGGATACAAACCCAGGTCCTCTTAAGTTTGTGGTATTCCCTCTTCTCACTCACGATACGGGATTGCATCCACTAAAACATCAGTGGAGGGAGAGAAATCTGAAGGGTGTGGTTTCTCTTTAAAGAGACTAGTTAATGAAGCAGGGAAGCTGTTTGTCATGGAGATGAGTTGTCTGTGAGTAAGGTTTTAAGCAGAGGCAGTGGGAAGAAGAAAGAGCTTGGAGAACGCAGAGAAATCTGGCCAATAAGCATCTCTCCTCAGCACTCTTGGGAATCATGCTGTGCCCCTGCTCCAGACTTCCAGTAGTTTCCCACTGAACAATTCAAGTCAAATGCTTTTAGCCCAGCACTCCTTCCTTTCCACAGGGGAGTCACTATCTCCCACTTGAGCTTCTCTCTCTTTCCAGCCACACACCTTCTCCTGCCCACACAAGGGCTGTGGCTCAGCACCCCTTTTCGCCAGGTAGAATGCTCAACAGCTCTGTCTTTGAAGATTCTACCACCCATCAGGGCTACCTAAATGTCTTCTCTGCCATAAACAACACCCCAGCTGGAAGTAACTTTTTCCCCGTGTAATTCTGCATTTTCACTGGTTGTACAAAGTGCACTTCTTCCAGGCAAACCTTGCACCACAGTGACCACCTTTCAGCCTTTTCCTTCCTGGACGATTTAAGTCCCTTACACATTAGGGTTTCTTTTTAATTTCAGTTCCCAGCAACAGTACCTTGTATTTTGCAAGCACCGGGCAAAGAGCAATCAAAATATGAACTCGCAATCCTGCACAGTAGCATAGTTCCATTCCAAGTCTGCGGGAAGGATCTGCTGAGCATATAAACCCTCTTTTGCCCCATAGTGGGAATCAGAAGGACATTTCTCAACTCATTCACATTATTTTTTTCCCTCTGCTAAGTAGGCATCCCCCCTCCACCCTCTTTTGGTCAATTCTCTACAAAATTAGATAAGGAGAAATATCTGTAGGGTTGTTTCACATCTTCTGATGCAGAAACTGAGCATTACTGCTCAGAATACGGAGTGCCAGTGGCAGGAAGGCTGCAAGGGAACTAGAGAGAAAGAGGAAGAGGGGAGTGCTTAGAGGACAGAGGCTGTGGAGGCGGGCACAGTCATTTGCTGTCTCCTTTTTTCCCTTTTAAGATGGTCTCCGCAACAGGGCCACGACCCGGGGGTGGCTGTGTCGCTTCCTGGGCGCACAGCGCGGTACTGACGGATGCACACCCGTCGAGGCGTGGAGGAGGTGGCGGCGGCGGAGGGCGCGGGCGGGGCGGTGGCACCGAGCCGGGGCGAGCCCTCCAGCCGCCGTCGGCCGCCCTCTGCGCTCTGTTCTCCGGCCGCAGGGCGCCCCCTTCCCCGGGGAGTGGGCCGAGAGCCGCCGGGGACACCACCCGCTGGCCTCGCCGCTGTAGGCGTGCTGGGCTCCTCTAGAGGGGAAGCCGGGTCGTCCAACCCGCCTCCCGGGCTCGGGCCGGGGCCACGCGGGCCCTGGGGGGGGGCGGCGCGCGGCAGGGGCGGGGAGCCCGGCGACCCGCAGGCCCCCTCCGCGCCCTGTCCCACGAGCCCCGCCCCGGGCCGCCACCCCCGTCCACGACGCCCGGGGCCCGACGGAGGCGTCCGTCCCGGGGGTCCCGCGCGCACTCCCTCCCGCAGCATCCCTCTCCGTCCGGGGCGCCCCGCGCCTCCCGCGCGGCCTCCGCGGACCCCCCCCCCCCGAGTCCCCAGCACGGGGCACGGCGGGGCTCACCTGCTGGGAGCAGACGGGAGCCGGGTGGTCCAGGAGGCGCGGGGAGGCGCGCCCTGGGGCCGGCCAGCTCAGGAGCAGCAGCAGCAGCAGCGGCCCCAGCGGGGCCCCGGGGAGGACGCGCGCGGGGTGGCGCGGGGCGCCCATGGGCCCTGCACCGCGGCGGGCCGGGGGCCTGGGGCTGGGGGCGCGGAGAGCGGGCGCCGGGCTTCGTCCCGCTCGGCAGCCCCGGGTCGGCCGCCTGCGCCCGCTTCCGGCCTCCACGCCGCGTCGGGGGCGGGCTCGGGCCGGGCGCACCCCTCCGCGCCGGGGCCCGGCTCCGCGCGCAGGTGCGGGCCCGCCCCACGCCCCGCCCCCCCGCTCCGGCCCGGCCCGCCCCGCGCCCCGCCCCCCTGTCCTCGCGCCCCGCCCCCTGTCCCCCCCCCCGCTCCGGACCCGCCCGCGCGTCACCCCGACCTCCGCGCGCCGGAGGGAGGTCGGGCCGCGCCCGGCTTCTCTGCGTTGACGTCGGGCCCCGATCGCATCCCAGAGAAAGTCCGTCTTCCCCGTCTCCGTCCCTCTCCACCCCCCCCCAGCTCGGTTTCTCAGTTTTGCCCGCTTTGCGTCGGCTTTGCCTTCGCACCTTCCGGACGGCGAGGGCGGCTCGGCCCGGCCGGTCCTCGGCCCGGCTGGGGTGGGGGAGGCGGGAGCCGTCACCTCCCGCACGTGCGGTGAGCGCTCGGGGAGGCGGGATCCCCCCTGGCCCGGGCCCGCTCTGTGTCCCGCGGGGCCGCGAGCGCCGTGGGTGTTGCTCGGGAGCCCCGCCCGGGTCCGCCGAAGGACGGTCCGCGGCCCCTGACACCTGTCCGTCTCCGGTCGTGGGCACCCGCCCCTCAGCACCCTCTCGGCTGAGCGCCCGCCGCTCCCGCCTGCCCGCATCGCGGCTGCAGCCCCCCCCCCCCGTCCCATTCCATCCCACACGCTCCAGACCTGCGTTTCCAAAACTGCGTTTTTATCCCCTTCCTCCTTCCTCCGTCCCTCTCAAGTCTAAAAGCCTTTTCCTGACCTCTGACGCTTGAGGAATCCAGACTCACTCAGCTTATCCCTGAACTTTCCATCCCCCCTGGATCCAGGCTCCCGGATCTGGGCGGCGAATTTTCTCCCTGCCCAAAGCGCCCACTCCTGTGACCGTGTATGTTAGTCCCGCACTCCTACCCCGCAGGACCCAGCGCATTAGGCCCGGAGCTCCGCGGTCTTCAAACATCTTGCTCATTTCTAAAAAGAATCTTGGAAAGCTCTGCATCCACTCATGCATCTTTGAAACGACATCTAATTTTTTCATCTTCAGTTTAAATACATGGAGAGGATTTAATTGTTATTCAAACTTGAACTTCGTAGCAGGCCACTTCTAAGATGGCTCCCGTGGTGTCTCCTATTGATAGTAGTCACATCCTTTTCTGTCTCCCTCACCTTGCTGTGGGGTGGGCCTGGTGACTGGTTTCCAACAATAGATTATGAATTGAATAAGACAAAATGCTGAGATATCACTTACAAGACTAGGTTACAAAAAGGCCCAGACCTCTGGTTGCTCAGCCTCTTTCTGGGTTGCTGTGGCTTCCCTGGGGACAGGCCCAAGTGGCCAGGAGATAAGAAAGGTCTTTGCCAAATAGCTAGTAAGAAATTGAGGTCCTCATTTCATAATTACAATTGTTACTGCATAATTGATCAAAATAGAAGTTTTGATAAGTAATTATCAAACAAACTTATTTGAAATTCACTTCTTATGAGGTGAGTTCATGTAACTGGACTAATACTGCTTATCTATAGAATGAGACTGCACTCATCATTTTAAATACTTTAGATGCAAGCCTTCAAAAACCTGTTTTCTTAAATCTGCCACTAGTTGTGTCATAACAATGTTATTCATTTCTTTAAACCCCTTGTGAATTATGTGTGAAAATTCATAGTCATCTATCACCAAATATTTTAAATGATTTGGCAGTTGAAAACTTGATTGGGTACTTCTGTTTTGGAAAGAAACTCACCTGACTTGGAAAAGAATTGTCATCAGAGTTCTTAGACACCAGTATTTGGGGTTGGTTTTGTTTTCGTTTTTATTGTTTGCTTTTTCTGTTGTTTTTAGTGCCTACGAGGTTTTTATGCCTCCAAGGCTGGTGAAAGGCCTGTCTTTCTTTTGAAAGTGGAAGAAAGGTAAATGAAGAAGATGTAGGAAAGAAGGAGACACTCTACCCACACCTGACCCCTTGACAGCTGGCACTTCCCAGGCAGGTAAGTTCTTGTTAGAGGACCCAAGGATGTTGAGGTTCTGGAACTCTTGTTACAAATCTTTTGCTTTGGAGTCAGTTAACTTTTTCTGTAAAGGGTCAGATAGCTTTGCCATCCATGTGGCCTCTGTCTCAGTTATTTAACTTTGCCCTTGTAGTGCAAAATCAGCTATGCACAATGGATAAACAGAGGAGTGTGACTATGTTCCAATAAAACTTCATTGATGAACACATTTCTCCCCAATCATTTAAAAATGTAAAAACCACCTTAGCTCCAGAGGAAGTAAAAAACAGGCAGCAGGCCAGATTTGGGCCACAGGCCCTAGTTTGCTGATCCCTGGCTTAAAGCACCCATGTAGGTGTGTCACTGGGAAAATCTTATAACCTCAGGAGAATGTGTGCCCTAGTTTAACATTGCCATCCTGGTTCTAAATCCTGCTTACATATTAGAATGATATAAGGTGGTTAAAAAAAACGCCATGCCTAGCCCCACCCTCTCTATATTGGTTCTGGTTGGTGTGTGGTGGAATCTGAGTATAAGTTTTTTTTTTTTTTTTATGTTTTCTAGGTGATTCTAATGTGCAGCCTGACTTTGGACCACTGTTCTAATTGTCACATGCTCTACACACCTCTCAGGGCATGATACTACTTTGTGCTACAGTTACTGTATTTCATTCAGTTGAAAACTGGATAGTATCGCTATTGTAAAATAAAGTCCAATTAAAATTAAAAAAAATGTAAACAAATGGGTGTCTTTGATGGAATGAACTATGGTCTTGCCTTGCTGCAGGTTGGTCCTCCTTAATGGCAAGTATCCTGGCTTCCTCACCACTGTGTTCCTCCCATCCTTCAATGCTTAGCTGGGTGTGTGTGATGTGTTGAGTAAATACTTGCTGAGTGCACATCACCAGTGGGCTGCATATGCTCTTGTTCTTACTTTTCTCTTCCCTTCCTCTCTGCCTTGACAGAAATAATAGATGCTCAATAAACATTTGTAGATTCATTGTGATTGTGAGAGGAGCTGTGATCAAAAATTTGAGTCAGGTAGGAAGAAATTGGAGAACTTGGTGTTTGTCTTTGGCAATGGAAAAAGGGAACTGGCCACTGCTTCTACTCCTGCACAGTGAGAGAGGAGACAGAGTGTCCTTTGCCATAGATTAGATGGGATTAGAGTCAGGAAATAAGGATCTGGTCTATGATTGATTGGCGTTAGTCTTTCCATCATCTCCCTATATCCTCCGCTAGTGTGTAATCTCAATGAAGAAAGGGACTCGGAGTCATTTTCTACTATATTCCTGGTATCTAGAATAGCACCTGTCTCATAGCAGGCAATCAATAAATGTGTCTTGAATAGCAATTGAATAAATATGTCAACTGAAGTTTACTCAAGCTGGAGAGAGTTTCTGTGTGTGGAAATATTATTTAGAATAATTGGTGCTTTAATTATTATTTGCTTACATTGAGTTGCAAAATTTAAATCTTAGTTTTTCTCAAGCTTTTAAATTCAACTTAAATCTTGCTAGTCCATTTATTAATCTCGTAATGTTTATATACAATACACAATCACTTGTTCTTTGAGTCATGTGCAATTAACTCAAATTTAAGATTATATCATCTTTAAACATTTAACATTACTTGCAACTTGATTAAATTTTGTTATACATTTCAAACCCCAATCCAAATTTTATGTGTCTGCTTCTCTCAGATATTTCAAATACTGATCGGGTAGACTTAAAAATCTAACAAATAAACTATTTCGAAGCATTTGAGCAACACTTGCAAATCTAATAAATTAATTACTACCACATGGTAGTAGGATATTACAGTAATGGTAGTAATGGTGCAATAATGCTCTCTGAGTAATCCTCTCTCACAATGACTCTGAGCTTGGTCATTGAATTGCTTTGGCCAGTGCCACAGCAGGAAACATGACACATTGGGGCTTATTCTCTCGTACTGTCTTTAGAATCTGTAGACTTCCATGTGAGGAAGCCTGGGCTAACCTACTGGAGGGTGAAAGACCATGTGGAGTAGATGTAAGCCATCCCAGTTGAGGCCCCCTAGACCAATCAACCTTCTAACCACCTGATGTTGACCATTCAGCACCAGCTGAAACCAGGCCAGACCAGAAGAGCTGTTCAATAGACCCAAGAATGGAGAGAAAGCTTAAACTACTAAGTTTGGTGTGTTTTTTAATGCAGCAAAAGCAAACTGATATACAAACTGAAATCTTTCTTGTTGTAATGGGCCTTTTAAGCCAAAGTTTTTTCCTTGAAACCTGGACCATCCATCTGTTTTGTAAAAGATGCTTTCACAACTTTTGCCCTCCTGATTTGTATTGATGAGGTAATGAAACGCTCCATCCAGATTTTAACTAATTACTTCACTGTTCGATTGGATTCCATACACTTCTAATATTCACTTTCGTATCAACTTTCATTCTAAAGTCATTGGTCAATATCTCCCTCATGGTCAATGGGCCAATTACCCTTCTAAGTATAAATTTTGATAGTTTTAAATAAATACAGTCTTGTGTCACTTAATGATAGGGGTATATGCTGAGAAATGTGTTGTTAGGTGATTTTGTTGTGCAAACATTGAACCTAGATGGGTTGGCCCATTACATACCTAGGCTATAAGACTCGTAGGCTGCAAACCTACATAGCATGCTCCTGTACTGAATACTGTAGGTAGCTGTAACAAAATGGTATTTGTGTATCTAAACATAGAAAAAATACAGTAAAAATACTGTATAAAAGATAAAAACTGGTATACCTGTAGAGGACACTAGTGTATGTTACTGTAGACTTTATAAACACTGTACACTTAGGCTACACTAAATTTATTTTAAAATTTTCTTTAACAATAAATTAGCTTACTGTAACTTTTTTACTTTATAGACCTTAAAATTAAAAATTTTTTTGACTGTTGTAATAACAGCTTAAAACACACACACATCGTACAGTTGTACAAAAATATTTCTTTATATCCTTATTCTATATTAACAACTGAGTAATGCACTGTGTTATGACATTATGATGGCTATGACAGCACTAGGACTTTTTCAGCTCTCTTATAATCTTATGGGACCACCGTCGTATATGCGGTCTGTGGTTGACTGAGAAGTTGTTATGGGGCACATGACTGTACACAAATGTATTTAAAAATTTCTTGGTATAATAAAGAATTCCAATAAAAATTACCATTGATATTAAGATGATAAAGAGAATAACATGATTATCATTAATATATTTTATATAATTATTCATTTCATGAGTTGAAATTTTGTTTCTAGTACACTACGTTTTTTTCCTGTAGCTATCCTTACAGGATCATAATTTTTTCTCAGAATTTTTTCAGTGAAATATAATAATTATTTCCTTTTTATTGTTGAAATTGTATCTTGTCAGCCTATGAAAGATCCTTTAAGGTTGCTCTTGTCTTCTTGTGCTGCCCCAGTTCATATGAAAGCAACCCATAATATTTAATATGTTGTATTTCCATTTTCATTTGTTTTAAGATAATCTTTATATTTCCATTTTGATTTCTTCTCCAACTTATTGGTTGTTTAGAAGTGTGTTGTTTAGTTTCTACATATTTGTAGATCTCTCTTCTTCTTGGTGATTTCTAGTTTCATACCATTGTGGTCAGAAAAGATAGTTATATGATTTTAATCTTCTTAAATTTACTAAGATTTGTTTTGTGGCCTATCATATGATCTTTCCAGGAGAATGTTCCATGTGCACTTGGGAGGACCTTAAAATTTAAAAAATTGTTTTACTCTTCTGTAATGGCACAGCTTAAAACATACACACAGAAACACACACACACACACACACACACACATTGTAAAATGTGTATCCTGCTGTTGGATGGAAATTTCTGTATATGTTCATTAAGTTCATTTGTTCTAACATGTGGCTCTATCCCAATGTTTCCTTACTAATTTTCTGTCTGGACAGTCTATCCCATTATCAATACCATTTTTTTCAGAGGTATGTTCTTAGTAGGGTTGGAAATTGCTACTTTTCTATTTCTATTTCTAAGAGAAATTAATATTAGAGCCAGAGAGAGCTATTGGAGGAAAAAAGTATTTAGCCCAGGGATTATTAAACTGAAGTAAATTGGATAGGCTCTATGAAGTTTGTAAACACTCGGAAATGATTTGCAAAATGTTTTTTTTTTTGAATTTGCTTTTCCCCGAAAAGAGAGTTCACAAATTTCATCAGATTCTTAAAGGAGTTGTGGTATTAGCACAACATCCACCACCACCACCACAAAGCACAACACAGATTTAGTCTAATCTTCACTTAGTGTTAGCTGAAGCCTTGATGGAGTAAATCACTTAGATAAGGTCACACAGTCAGTGGCAGAGCCCAGGGTAGAGAAAGAGAGCAAGCCAGGTGGTGAGCTCAGTAAAGAGGTTAAATATTCTGAACTATTAGATTGGAGTTCTTTCTCTTATGTGGAACCAGAGTAGGGAATCATTACACCCAGAAATAATTATTAAATTTATATTTTAAAAAAGGGAACACTGAGATTTGAAGGAAGAGAGGGAAGGATTGTAGATGATAAAACAGAAATAACATTGAGAGAAATTAAACAAGATAAAGCAAAAGAATCAGAGATTTAGAAGTGATTCTAGTTTGAGAGAGAGATTTGGTGAGGGTGTAGAAGTATGTGAAAGTGCTTGTCAGCAGCATGGCTAGAGAATGGTGGTCACTGAGAAGGAAGCAAAATGTGAAAACATTTGTAGAATATTTCTCAATCAAGATCCCACCAGGGTTTCTCATAGGAATTGACAAGCTGATTTTGGGAACTCAAAAGGATTGAGACTATCCAAGCAATCCAGGAAAAAAATAAAATTGGGGAACTTAAACTACTGGATTTTAAGACTTTTAAAGCTATAATAATCAAAACTATATTCGATGGTACTGACATAAGGACCAACAAATAAATCAATAGAACAAAGAGCCCAGAAATAGATGAACACTTATACAGGCACTTGGTTTTTGACAAGGTGCCAAAGCAGTCCAATGGGAAAAGGAAAGTCTTTTTAACAAGTAGAACGAGAACAACTGAGTAACCCTACAAAAAAAAAGTGAAATTTTAGCCCTACCTTACACCATATGCAAAAATTAATCTAGGATGAAATGTAGATCTAAACATAAAAGTGAAAACTCTAAAGCTTCTAGAAAAAAATAGGAGAATATCTTTGTGACTTGGGCACATATTAGGAGACAGAATGTAATAACATAAAAGAATAAATAATAAATTAACCTTCATAAAAATTAAAAACTTCTGTTCATCAAAAATATTTAAGAAAATGAAAAGAAATAGGGAAAAATATTTTGCAAGACATATATCTGATAAAGATCTGATATCCAGAATATTTAAAGGACTTAATAGTAAAAGGACAACTCAAAATTTTAAAAGAAGGCAAAGCATTTCAATAGCCACTTTACAAATTAATATGTGTAGATAGGCAATAATCCCATAAAAATGCTAATCATCATTATTCATTAGGGAAATGCACCTTAAAACAACAATGAAAAACCATTACACATCTATCAGAATGGCTAAAATTAAGAACTTTGACAACACCAGATGTTGGCAAGGATTTGGGACAATCAGAACTTGCATATATTGTTGGTGAGACGAAAATTATATGGTTACTTTGGAAAAAAGTCTAACACTTTCTTAGAAAATTAAACATACATCTACCTTATAACTGAGCTATTTTATCTTAGATTTTTTTCCTAAAAGAAACAAAAAACTTATGTCCGCAAACAGACTTTTATAAAAATGCTCATAGAAGCTTTACTTATAGTAGTGCCAAACTAGAAACAGTAGTTTGGTATACATCAATAGGAGAATGAATAAAATGTAGTATATTTGTACAGTGTTTCAAACTATTATTAGATACAATATCACGAATAAATCTGAAAAATGCTATGTTGGTGAAAGAAGTCTTACACAAAAGAGCACATACTTTATGACTCTAATTTATAAACTTGGATAGTTAAATATCAGGTAAAACTAATTTATGGTGGCAAAAAAAAAAATCAGACCAGTGGTTGCATCTAGGGAATAGGGATCCAGGACTGACCAGGAAGGAGTAGGAATAGAATAACCAGACGAAACACAGGATGCACAGTTAAATTTGAATTTCAGATAAACAGTAATTTTTCTTTTTAGCACAAGTATTTCCCATATAGTAGTTGGGGAATACTTATACCAAAATTATATCTATTCTTTATCTGAAATTCAAATTTAACTGGGCATCCCATTATTTTTCCTTGTAAACCTGGCCACCCTAGGCATGAAGAAACTTTCTAGAGTAATGGTAGTGTTTTATATCTTCTAGGGGTTTAGGCTACACAGGTATATAAGTTTGTCAAATTTTATCCAACAGTGCATTACAATTTTGTGTATTTAATTGTAAATTTTACCTAAAAATAATATGACATTGAATTCTAGTTAATACTATGTAGGCCGAAGTGCTGATAGTATTGATGTCTGCCACTTTAAAATGCACAGAAAGTAAGGTGGATTGTTGGATAGATAAAAGAATGCATAAAATGCCAGATATATGACAAAGCAAATACCATAAAATGTTAATTGTAGAATCTAAATGGTGGGTGTACAGGGCTGACTATACGATTTTTCAATTTTTCTATGTGTTTTTCATAGTAAATGGGAAAAATTCAAATTAGGCAGTTATCTAAGAGGTTACCTTTAAAATGTGAGGCACTGATTTGCAAAGAAAAGGTGTGGACTTAAAACGTTCCATTACTGTAAGACTCTAAGAAAAGCCTCACCTTATTTTTATGCAGCTTAGGGAGGATTGCCCTGGAAGTAGACTCAGTTGTTTTGTCATAATTCATAACCCCTGACTATCACTGGAATCTTTAACACATTTCAGTCCCAAATTTTGGACTCAGTAGCCCTAGCTGCTGAGATGATAATTCTCATCTACTTAGTATGGTGAGTATATACTACTCTGAAGGTGTAGAAATAAGCATAGAGATAAGAAAAAAGTACAGCAAATCCATGATATCACTACTTTCTTTTAGGTTTAGAAATAAAATTTGAAATCATCATGGTAATTTGTATGTATTATTTCTAAGGCATTTGAAATGTTTAGGAGAATGTTATGTTAGAGACTCTGACATATTATACTTGTGATATTAACTTGAAACACTTAAGATGATTTGATATTAGTCTTATAATTTATTTTGGAATTTGTAAAAAGTTGAATGATAATAGATTTGTATAATTTAAAATGGGTTTAAGGATCTGATTACTTTTGTAATCTGTGTTCAGACTTTCAAGGTACTTTGATTTATTGAATCTTTAAATTAAGATTTACGGTCTAGTAAAGGAATTTAAGTGTTTCGGATGGTTTTGTTGGAAAGAAATGTAAGCCTGATTTATTAGAAGTTTGATGAGCTTGAGAAAAAGTAAGTACATTACTTTTATGGCTATAGTTTGAAATGCCTAGGAAACCCAAGTAACCAAGCTTATTAACATATTTTCCTAAAACATAAATGTTAAATACCTTTTAAAGAATTCTGTTAGCATCTAAGATAAAACTTAAGAATATATATCATTTTACAATCCACATGTTTGGGGAGTGAGGGATGAGGGACTATCCTTTCTGTTTGTTGGAACCTGAAAGGTTTTTTGATAAAATGGACCCTGAGAAATGAGAGAGAGGACAGGAGAGAAGGGAAAAGGAAACATTGAAAGAAAAAGCATAGAGCTTTCCCAAAGAATACAAGTAGTCAAATGTGACTGGGTCATATAGGAGTTACAGTGGGAAGGTAAGGCTGCTTAAATCATTGGGCTGTGAGAAACCACTGGGGTGTGCTGAGCAGAGAAGTGTGCTATGAGACAGACCTCTGCCTCAGCAAACTCTTCAGACAGCGCCGTGTAAGGTAGATAGACTCATTGGGGCAGACCTGTTCAGTCTTTTGTCCGCTTTTTATTTATCTGTCCATTCATCCATTCATTCATTCACTCATACAATCTTTCATATATTTGAGGCTTATGGCTCACTTACACTGTCAGGCTCTGTGCTGTAGGAACCCACAGGTGACACAATATGGTCCCTGCTCACTGACATGTAGGAAAGATAGACGGTGAATAGACAATAGCAATATGGCAAAGGCCTGGAGGACTTGTTCAGTGACACGAGGCAAAGAACCCTAGAGAAGGGTGAGTATGTGATTATATCACTCAGAGATAATGGCTGTTTAGTGTGGTGGCAGTGAACATGGAAAGGAAAAAATGAAGGAACATGATCTTTTCATCTTCCTATTACAATATTTCAAACATGAAGAAAAGTTGAAAAGATAGTACAACTAAACCCACGTACCCACCACTTCAGTTCATTAACACTTGGTCATATTTGCTTTACCTTTATCTGTACGTGTGTGTTTCAGAAACACTTGAAAGTAGTAGATATCATGACATTTGAACCAAAATATTTCAGCAAGCACCTCTAAGAACAAATTCAGCTTACTACATTAAAATAATACCTAGGAAAATGAATAATAACCCCTTAATATTCAGCTCATATTCAAATTTCCCTAATTGTGCCCCTAAATGTTTTTATAGTTGCTTTTCTTAAGCCAGAGTCCATTCAGGTTTCACATATTGTTTGGGGTCATTATGTCTCTAACTCTAGAACAATTCTCTCTCTTTCTTTTTAATGATATTGAATATTCCACATTTGGTACTTGAAGATTTCCTTGTAGTGTACCTTAGCATTATTTTTTCTCTTCCCTATACAGCCTGTAAACTAAAGTGAGGTCAAAAGGCTTGATTTGATTAAGGTTAACCATTTTTGGCAGGAATACCTCCCAGGCAATGATGTATATTTCATAAGACATCATATCAGATCTCTAGGGTCAGGTTGTTCCCACTATTATTTATTTAATTTATTTTTTTCACTTCTTATTAAGATATAATTCACACACCATACTGTTTGCCCATTTTAAGTGTACAGCTCTACGTTGCCTAGTAGTCCCAGAGTTGTGTAACTATGCCACTGCAGCTATCCCACTATTACCGGTGCAAAGTTTGATCACCTAGTTAAAGTGGTGACCACCAGAGAAGGGAGCAAGTTTGATTTCACAAAGATTTATTGAGCTTAATGAGTCAAGCCCTGCATAGGGCACTAGATTCAGGCAGCAGGACTGAGATTTTAAGATGTTCCATGTGACCTTTGAGGGTGTATCTCCAGAAGTCAAATTCCTAGGAAAAAGTGGGTGTTGGGAAAGTAGAGCACCCACAGGACAGACCTAATTTAGGAGGTCTTAAAAATCATAGAAAAGCAAGTGCTGGGGAGGTGGCTTGAAGGGGGTGCAGAGTAACCCTCCGGGCAATTCTGGCTGAAGCTTAGGCAGCCAGCACGCCTTGCGTCTCCTTTCCATATTCATATGGCCTTATTCCCTCTGCCCCACTGCTCATCTCTTCTAGCCTTTCTCTTTGTAGTTCTGCATTTGTTCAGAACAGGTTTATAGACAAGCTAAGGAAATCTGAAGCCCAGGTGAGAGGGATTGGGAGGAAATCAGTATTTGCTGAGTGCTGACCCAGTGCCAGGCCCTGGCACGGGCTTCACACATGTTATCTGCTTGAATCCTCACAACCACACTGTGAGGTGGGTATTTTATGGAAGAGCAAACAAGTCGGGGGAGATTAAATAACTTACCCAATGTTGTATAGCTGGGGTTTTATGTGCATAAGAATTAAGTCTGAATTTCAGTTTTGAGGAAAATGATAAAGTTGTTCCTGCTCTCTCTCACGCTCACCATCTCTATTCTTGGATGTCCTAGGGATCTTCAGTTCCTGGAACCCTTCTTTCTTTCTCCAAACCTTATAGCCTCTTTCGACTTCTTTTCCTTCTATACTTAGCCTTAATTTGAGGTTGGTCACATGGACCCTCACCTACATTGAGCCAGGCAGACCATCTCTATTGATGAGTTTATGGACTTCAGTTGGGACCACTTTAGACTCACCTGAGGTCAGGGCCCAGGCAGTGCACAGTTCCAGGAAGTGCCATCAGTACTGGAATCTATGTGAATGATGCCCCCCTTGCACTGTGCAGCACACAGCATAAGCATCTGAATTCCAGGTCCCAGCTGAGGTTTTTTCTCTCCTCTTCCCCTCTGCCTTTCTTTCTTTCTTCCCTCCTTCCTTCTTTCTACTTTTTCATTTTTTAGTGTGGAACCAGCAAACAAGATGTTCACAGTACATAATCTGAGATCAAAGTATGGTCAATGTGATTAGGCCTGGCTACCTGGTGCATCCTTATTCCTTAGGGATGTAACCTGAAGTTCATTATTCTCAGTTGTGTACACAGAGTAAGAAAAGGCCAGGGGTACCCAGAAGCATAGACCTGCTGCTTTTTATACTGTTTTTAGGCTACCAGATTTCAGGAATCCAGAACCTTCTGTTTTGTACAAATCTCTAATGACTATACTTGTCAGTCAGGGCTGTGGTGGTCAGGCCATTCCCAAGCTGGCATTGTTCATCCTTAGCTCTCCAGAAGGTTGGAATGTGTAAATATATTTACCTTGAGAGCCTTGGTTTACCAGATGATGACTATTTGGCCTGACTTTATGTTTGCCTCATAGTTTCCCTTAGTATGATTTTGTCTGTTCCCATGTAGTTTTTTAAGTATTCCCAGTCAACCCTCATGGAGTAGGGCCCACCAAGTCACAATATTATGGCTCCCTGGACCTGACACGGTTGCAGCATGATGGTCACCAGGAGCAGCATGGGACCTAACGTCCAATGTGGCCCTTCTCCTTCCTCCCTGGCATTTGGTTCTCTGGGGGTAATATTTGATAGTGGTGGCTAATTCCACTTGCAGGAGTTTTATCATTAGATTGCAACTCATATTGTCCTTGATCTTTCTCAGCCACCTATCCTATTTTCTCTCAATTCTCTGAAATTACCAGACATTGCCTAATTGCCCATTTTTGGGTCACATATTAGTGGAATATTAGTCTGGTGGGGGGAAAAAGACATCCAGAAGAATATTGGCTTCTGGTGAAGAAGGTAAATGCTGTGGTTGTTTCCTTTCATGACCACATCAAAATTACAACTAATGAACATAACAATCATCTTTGAGAATTGCCTTAAGTCTAGCTGAACAGTGACCCTACAACTAAGAAATAGAGAAGAAGCCACATCTAGACTAGTAGGAGGGGCAGAGATTCAGAAAGAGCTGATTCCATTTCCATGTGTGGTGGTTGAGAATCAGAAGGAAGAGCTCAGCTGTGAAATTCCCCCTTAGGAGTGAGGGGTCCCAGCCCCACACTGGGCTCCCCAGCCTGGAGCACCAGTCCTGGAAGAGAATTCCCAACAACTTCTGGCTCTGAAAACCAGCAGAGATTGTGGCTAAGTGACATAGAAGGCCATTGGAGTCCCAGGTGCTTCTCTTAAAAGGCCCACACATGGACTTAATCTCTGACAGTCTCATCCACTGTGAGCTCTAGTGCTGGGGCAGCAGGTCGGAAAGTGCCAGGGATATACAGGGAGGAACTGAATTGTCTGCCTTCAGAGTGAGGGCTGGAGGGGTAGCTTTTGCCCAGACAAGTGCTGGAAGAATCCATTGTTCCTTTGTTGAGCACTCTCCACTCCCAGTATGCAGCTGCAGGGGGCTACCATATCTGAATCTCCATCAGCCTGGCCAACTGATCACCCTACTTGGTAATTTCATGAGATCCTGCCCCATCCAATTTGCAGCCTGTGCAAGTCACTTCCATCTGCTTTTTCATACAGATAGTTCACGATGTGGCCTTTCCTAAGACTTCTCAAAGGTTCACAACACCCAGAAAGCAGCATCTGGTCTTGGTGTACCCCATACCTCTTGCTGAGCAGCCCAAGGCTGGCACTATTGGCAGCTGGCCTCGGTTTGTGCACCTTGAGGCACTTTCAAACCTAGTGTGGGTGATGGCCATTTGCAGATTGCTTGGTGGCTCATGCCAGGTGGCCCTGTGGAGTGAATAGGCTGTGGCTGAACTAAGCCTGAATTCAGGCTCCTCCCAGGAGGCCCTGGGGCCAGCACACCTGGTGGCCAGCTTCCGATCAAGTGGAGCACCACCAGGGCCACATCTGAGGACAACAAACTCAAAATGAATACTGGGCAGGCACCAGAGCCCTGCTAAAGTGAATTCTGCACTGTAGGATCAGTACTTGCACAATAGCTTCTCCACTATAGTCACCAGCCAGTCCTCACAACCAATCAGTTCCAAGGATCAGTCCCTCCCACTAATGTACAAACAGCAACCAAAGCTCAAGTACAACAGGAGGATACACATAACTCACACAAGGGACACATCTGGAGCACCCTGCTTGGATGACCAGTGAGATGGAGCCTCATAAGACACCTACTACATAAAGCCACTCTACTAAGACCAGGAAACATAGCAGGCCTATCAATACTTAGAATCAAATATAGGGAGGCAGCCAAAATAGGGAGACAAAGAAACATGCCCCACATGAAAGAACAGAACAAAGCTCCAGAAAAAGAACTGAACAAAATGAAGATAAGCTATCTCAGGTACCGAGATCAAAACACTGGTTATAAAAGGAATCTCAGTGAACTTAGAGGAAGAGTAGATGAACACAGTGAGAACTTTAACAAAGAGACAGGAAACATAAAAATGGAGTGAGCATAAAAAATAACAGTCAGAAATGAAGATTACAATAACTAAAATGAAAAATACATTAGAGGGAATCAACAGCCGATTAAATAAAGTAGAACATTGGATTAGCCATTTAGAAAGTAAGGTAGCCAGAGACACCAAAATGAAATAGAAAAAAAAAAAATGAAAAATGAGGATATTCAAGGGACTTCTGGGACAACATCAAATGTACCAACATTCACCTCATAGGAGCACCAGAAGAAGAAGAAAGAGAGCAAGGAATTGAAAACCTACTTGAAGAAATGATGGCAAACTTCTCTAACTGAGAAAAGGAAATAGACATCCAAGCCCAAGAAGTGCAGAGTCCGAAACAAGATATACTCCAAAAGGCCCATACCAAGACACATCATAATTAAAGTTCCAAAGGTTAAAGACACACAGAGAGTCTTAAAAAAAGCAAGAGAAATTCAATTAGTTACCTACAAGGGAGCTCCCATAAGACTGTCAGTTGATTTCTCAATGGAAACATCATAGGCCAAAAGGGATTGGCACAAAATATTCAAATTGTTGAAAAGTAAGGGCCTACAACCAAGATTGCCAAGCAAAGCTATCATTTAGAATCAAAGGACGGATATAATACTTCCCAGACGAGAAGAAACTAAAGGAGTTTATCAACAGCAAGCTAGTATTACAATATTTGTTAAAGAACGTTCTGTAACCCATTTTCCATTTGCCCCAAGAATATTTGCTGGTAGTGCTTATGGCTGCAGCCTTTACCCCGAGAGAACTCATGGATTATAGTTCTAACCTTTCTCTCAAAGTTAGCTATGCAATATCTGGCTTTTATTATTATTTTCACATTGCTCTAGTATACTGATAGTCTTTGGAAACAAATGACATCATTCTATTTATAGCATTCTGTTTTTACTAGTGATATATCTAGTTATAAAATATAGTAATTCTGGATAGCCAAAAATGTCAAATCCCAGAAAATAGAGCATTCTTATGTGTGATGTTAAATTAATGCTGGCTGTGAGCTGCACTTTTTTTTTTCTAGATGGGAAAAGTGTTAAGAAGAAGAAAAATAAAAATATGAATAATAAAATGGCAGTACATATCTACCAACAATTACATTAAATGTAAATGGATTAAATGCTCCAATCAAAAGATAGGGTGGAAGAATGGATAAGCAAACAAGACCCTTATATATGATGTCTGCAAGACATGACTTCAGATTGAAAGACTCACGTATACTAAAAATAAAGGGATGGAAAGATATTTTATAAAAATAGAAACAAAAAAGGTGGAGTATGAATACTAATACTAGACAAAATAGACTATTTAAAAAAGGTTTACTTTATTCATATTATTATTATTAGTAGTAGTAGTGCTGTTGGTTAACAAACTCCAGTAAGTTTCAGGTGTACAATTGCAAAGCATATACATATTGCATTGTGTGTTCCCCTCCCACATATTTATCGCCACGTATTTGACCCCTTTTACCCCATCTACCTCCTGCGTTCCTCCTTCCCCCTACCTTCTGGTAATCACTAGTTTATTGCCCATGTCCATGAGTCTCTGTTTGTTTCTCTTGTTCGTTTGTTGCTTTTAGGTTTATATCCCACATATAACTGATATCATGTGATTTTCAACTTTTCCTGTCTAGTTTATTTCCCTTAGCATGATTATGTTATGTTAAGGTCCCTCCATATTGTTGTAAATGGCGGTATTTTATCCCTTCTTATGGCTGAGTAATATTCCATCGTATATATGTACCACAGCTTCTTTATCCAATCATCTATCATAGGAAACTTCAGTTGCTTCCATGTCCTGGCCACCATGAATAATGCTGCTATGAACATTCGTGTGCAAATATCTTTTCGGATATGAGTTTTCAAGTCCTTGGGGTAAATACCCAGTAAGAAGGATTGCTGGATTATATGGTAGATCAATTTTTGTTTTTTTTTGAGGAACCTCCTTAGTGTTTTCCATAGTGACTGTACCAATTTTCAGTCCCACCAGCAGTGTATGAGGGTTTCATTTCCTCCGCACCCCCCCCTAACATTTGTTATTACTTGTCCTGTTGATTATAGCTATTTTAACAGGTGAGAGATGGTATCTCATCGTGTTTTTTATTTGTATTTCCCTCATAGCTAGCGATGATGAGCATGTTTACATATGTTTATTGGCCATTTGTATGTCTTCTTGAGGAGGTGTCTGTTCAGGTCCTCTGCCCATTTTAAGATTGAATTGTTGTCATTGTCGCTGTTGTTGTTATTGAGTTGTCTGAGTTCTTTGTATATTTTGGATATTAGGTCCTTATCGAAGGTATCGCTTGTAAATATATTTTCCCATTTGAATAGTTGTATCTTTATCTCATTGATGATTTCTTTTACTGTGCAGAAGCTTTTTAGTTTGCTGTAGTCCCATTCATTTATTTCTGCTTTTACTTCCCTTGCTTTTAAAATCAAATTCATAAAATCCCCTTTAAGTCCAAAGTCTATTAGTTTAGTTCCTGTGTTTTCTTCTATGCATTTTATTGTTTCAGGTCTTATACTCAGGTCCTTAATCCATTTTGAGTTAATTTTGGTGTGTGGTGATAGACAACAGGCTAATTTCATTTTTTTTTTTTTTTTGCAGGTGGTTTCCCAGTTTTCTCATCACCATTTATTGAAGAGGCTTTTCTTTCTCCATTGTATGTTTTTGGCTTTTTTTGTAAAAAATTATTTGTCCATATAAACACGGGTTTATATGTAGACTCTTGATTTTGTTTCCTGGTCTGTGTGTCTATTTTTATGCCAATACCATGCTTTTTTTGATTATTGTTGCTTAGTAGTACAATTTGAAGTTGGACAGAGTGATGCCTCCAACCTCGTTCTTTTTTTCTCAGGATGGCTTTGGCAATTCAGGGTCTTTTGTGCTTCCATGTGAACCTGATGATTTTTTGTTCTACTTCTTTAAGAAATACCAATGGGATTTTGATGAGGATTGCATTAAATCTGTATAATGCTTTAGGTAATAATGCCATTTTAAGTATGTTGATTCTTCCAATCCAACAACATGTAATATCTTTCTGTTTCTTTGTATCTTCTTTAATTTCTTATAGTTTTCATTATATAGATCCTTCATATGTTTTGTTAGATTTATTCCTAGGTATTCTATTCTTTTTGTTGGAATTGCAAAAGAAATTCATTTTCCACTTCTGTTTTTGACAATTCATTTTTAGAGTGTAGGAATACTACAGATTTTTGAACATTGATTTTATATCCAGAAACTTTACTGCATTTGCTTATTGTTTCTAGTGGTGTTCTTGTGGAGTCTTTAGTATTTTCTACATAGAGAATAACGTCATCTGCCAATAGTGACAGTTTGACTTCTTCATTTCCTATTTGGATGTATTTTCTATCTTGCTCTTTTCTGATTGCCCCCGCTTGGACCTCCAATGTTATATTGAATAACAGTGGCAATAGTGGGCAGTCTTGCCTTGTTCCTGATCTTAGAGGAAAGGTTTTTAGTTTTTGACCATTAAGTATAATGTTGGCTGAGGGTTTATTATATATGGCCTTTATTATGTTAAGGTGTTTTCCTTCCATACCAATTTTGTTAAGTGTTTTGATCCTCTTGTTGAAGGCTTTTTCTGCATCTATTGATGTATTCATGATTCTTATTTTTTAATTTGTTTACATTGTGTATCACATTAATCAATTTGCATACGTTGAACCTCCCTGTGCCTTTGGGATGAAGCCCACTTGATCGTGGCGTACAATATTTTTAATATGTTGCTGTATTCGGTTCACTAGTAGTATCTTATTTAGGATTTTTACATCTGTGTTCATGAGAGATATTGGTCTGTATTTTTTTCTTTTGTGTTATCTTTACCAGATTTGGTATCAGGGTAATATTAGCCTCATAAAGTGAGTTGGGAAGTATTGCCTTCTCTTGGAATTTTTGGAAGAGTTTGAGAATAAGTATTAAATCTTCTTTGACTGTTTGGTAGAATTCACTGGTGGAGCCATCTGGTCTTGGGCTTTTACTTTTTGGTAGGCTTTTGATGATGGTTTCTATTTCCATAGAAAATCGCTAATCAGTCTATTAAGATTCCAAATCGCTAATCAGTCTATTAAGATTTTCCTCTTATTACCACTTTGCTGTGTCCCAAAAGTTTTGATATGTTTTACTATCATTATCATTTGTTTCTATGTATCTCTTGATTTCTCTTTTTATTTTTTCTCTGACCCAGTCATTCTTCAGTAGTATGTTGTTTAATCTTCATGTATTTGTGGTTCTTCCTGCTTTCTTTTTACAGTTGATCTCCAGCTTCAAAGCATTATGATCAGTGAATATGGTTGGTATGATTTCAAACCTCTTATATTTGCTGAGGCTATTTCTGTGTCTCAGTATGTGGTCAATTCTTGAGAATGTTTCATGTGCACTAGAGAAGAATGTATAAGCAGTTGTTTTGGGATGAAAGGCTCTGTAAATGTCAATTATGTCCAGTTAGTCTAATATGTCATTTAAAGATGCTATTTCCTTATTGATATTCTGTTTGGATGATCTGTCCATATCTGACAGTGGGATATTTAGGTCCCCTACTATGATAGTATTTTGGTCTGTTTCTCTCTTTAGTTCTGTTAGTAATTGTTTTGTATATTTTGGTGCTTCATGATTGGGAACATAGATATTAATAAGTGTTATGTCTTCTTGGTGTATGATTCTTTTTCTCATTATGAAGTGTCCCTCAGTATCTTCCTTTGCCTTTTTATTTTGAAATCTATTTTTTCCAGTATTAGTACTGCTACTCTTGCTTTTCTCTGAATGCTATTTTCTAGAAATATCATTTTTCACCCTTTCATTTTGAGTCTATATTTGTCTTTGGAACTGAGATGTCTCCTGAAGGCAGCATATGGTTGGGTTTTGTTTTTTTATCCAATCTGCAACTCTGTACCTTTTTATTGGTGAGTTCAGTCCATTTGCATTTAGGGTGATTATTGAAATATGAGGTTTTCCTATAACCATTTTATGTTTTGTTTTCTGGTAGATTGGTATTTCCATTGCTTCCTTGTCCTTGTGTGTCTGTTTTTTAAAAAACTTTGGTTGGGTTTTTGGATTTTTCCTGAGGTCCTTTTTGTTTTATGGTATATACTTAAATTCTGAATCTTTGGCATGTTGTTACCATTACAGATATGTAGAGGATAGTTATACATATATAGTAGTTCATTTTCTTCCACGTGCACCTTATCTCCATTCTCCTTTGTGAATTTGGATCTATCAATCCTCCCCTTTTCTGTCATTGTTGTCTCAATTTGTCCCTATGTATGCTGGACATTTATTACTACCTTGCTATAGCAATTCTCTTCTTATTGTTTAAGGTTATAATGCCCTGTTCTTAGTAAGGGTTGCACTTCCCTGCTTCTATCTGCCTGCTAGTCACTTTATTTCTAGTTATGTATTTTTTGTTACTTTGTTTTAGGTGAGCTCACCCCTTTCAGTGTTTTATGTAATGCAGGCCTTGTAGTGAAGAATTCCCTCAATTTTTGTATGTCTGAAAGGGTCTTTCTTTCTCCTTCATATCTAAAGGAGAGCTTTGCTGGGTACATTCTTCTTGGCTGGTAGTTTCTTTCATTTGATAGTTTGAATATTGGATTTCACTTCTTTCTGGCTTTTAAGGTTTGTGGCGAGAAGTCTGACAATAATCTAAATGGCTTTCCTTTTTAGGTTACCCTCGTCTTTTCCCTGTCTGCCCTGAAAATTCTTTTTGTCATTGATTTTTGATAATTTTAGTACAATATGTCTTGGAGAAAGCTTTTTTGGGTTGAGATAATTGGGTGAATTTCAAGGTCCAGCTCATTCCTTAGATTTGGAAAATTCTCATTCCCTATCTGTCTGCAAATACTTTCTAGTCCCTGCTCCTTTTCCTTGCCTTCAAAAATGCCCATTTTTTTTTATGTTTCCTCTCCTGATGCCATCGGCTAACTCTTGTATTTCTCTTTCATTATTTTTCATCTTTTGGTTTCTCTCTTCTTCCAACTTATTTCTATATTTCTGACTTCAATATCACTGACCCTTTCCTCCATTTGATCAGCTCTTTTTCCCAAGCTTACTATTTTATTTTTTATCTCTTTCAGTGTGTTCTTCATCTCCAGAAGTTCTATTTGGTTCTTTTTCAGGGTTTCAATCTCCATTCTAAAAAACTCATTGTGCTAATTTAGTTGGTTTTTCAAGTGCTGAAATTTTTAATATGAGTTTTTTTGGATCTTATTGTGTGTTTTTTTTATGTACCACCCTGAATTCTCTCTCATTGAAGTTGCATATTTCTATATCTTTAAGGTTATTTTCTGGAGATTTTTACCTTTCTTTCTGAGCTGCCTTGTCACCTTGGTGTTCATGGTGTTTAATGGACTATTCCTCCACCAGGGCATTAATGAAAGTACATTTTGGTTTTTTTTTTTTTCCTCCAGAAAGATTTATTATATAAAGGTCTCTCTTTTACCTGTTGCAAAGAAGGTGCTTTTCTTTTGGTTTCCAGTAAGTGGCCTCTGATCCTCTTGGATTTCTGCTTTATATAAAGTCTTAATAATGCCTATTTTTTTTTCTTATATTCAGTCACACTTGCTACCCTCAGTCTCAGTCCCTGGCAAAGTTAACGACAGTTTTGGTAGTTTATGTTCAGATTCCCCTGGGGTCCTGCAGTGTTCCGTCTTGGAGGATATGGGAAGTGCCCTCTGGGTTGGGGATGGGGGCTGCAGTTCAGCCTCATGTTTTGTAACTAATGCTGGTAATAATCAACTATTATTTCTCTGCTGTTCCACTTCTCTGCTTTCTGCCTTGATGCCTGGGCACTGCCACTAGCTGCATGGAACTCACAGCTCTCCCAAGCAGGGCTGTTCAGGGAACTCACTGTACCTTCTCTCCTCCCCCTCCTCCTGCTGGGTGCTCCGGCTGGGAGAAGCATCTTCTTTGTTTCTTCCAGTCCACCACCTGACTCCCAGTGTTCTGACCTGTGGTAGCTCTTATGTGTAGATCCCACACTCAGATGTGCTGGTGTGCAGTTTGGGTGTCTTTTGTTGAATTTTCAATGTTCACCTTATTGTTTCACAGGGAGAAATCTGAAGACATCTCTCACTCCGCCATGTCTCTGACATCTCCAAAATAAACTTTAAAACAAAGGCAAAGAAGGACCTAGTAATGAGACAAAGAAGGACCCAGTAATCCCATTTCTGAGCATTTATCTGAAGAAACCCAAAATAAGTCTTTGAAGGGACATACCAACCCATATGTTTGTTCATTGTAGCATTATTTACAATCTTGCCATCTTACAAAATGAAATCTTGTCATCTGCAACAACAGGAATGGACCTAAAGGGTATTGTACTGAATAGAGTAAGTCAGATAGAGAAAGACAAATGTCATATGATTTCACTTACATGTGGAATCTAAAGAATAAAATAAAGCAGAAGCAAACTCATTTACAGAGCATTTTGATGTTTGGCAGATGGGAAGGGGGTTGGGAGAGAGGGTGAAAAAAAGAGGAATTAAGAGATACAAACTGATAGTTACAAAACAGTCATGGAGATGTAAAGTATAACATAAGGAATATAGTCAATAATATTGTAATAACTACATATGCTGCCAGATGGGTATCAGATTTATCAGATTTATTTTTTACAAATAAAAATTCAGGCTCTTTCTATTTCTTTATTCCACTATCCATTGGGGAATGTCTTTGTCTGAATTTGAGGATGACATTTCAGACAGGGAAAAATAGAGGGGAAGGAGAGCCTTTTCCATTTGAAGGTATGACCTGGAAGGTGAACACCTCACTCCTATTCATGTCCCCTTGACTGGGATGTTTTGGGCTACAAGAGAGGGTTATTCAGAACACCTATGAGCCCAGATAATAATTCTGGTACTATGGGAAAAGGGTAGGATGGCAGCATCTTCTATAGACTGTGCTTTTAAAACTTCCATTTCTATAGGCAATTGCTTTAGGGCTGGTCATGAAATAATACTCCCACTTCCTCCTGATAGTCTGCGAATATCTTCTCCTACCATCCCTCCTTTGTGGGGCTGGAGTTCAAGAAGATTTGCCCAAACCATTTTAGAGGGAAGGAGATTTTGAGATAATGGGATGCTATGGTCTGTCCAGAGTCTACCATTTTCTCAGACAGGGCACTGGGCCCTAGCCTCATGGTTCCCATAGTCACTGCTGCTGAAATGAAAAAGAAAAAGAAAAAGAAATACTTAATGGAGTAATGTCCACATCCAGTCCCATGTCCACTCCTCCATGTTGAGTTGTACTATGGAAAGATTGAAGTGAGGATATTCACCTTTTCCAGTTGATAGCTCCTGTATGCAGTTCATGTTTTGGTAGACAGTGTGTCTCTGGCTTAGATTGGGGGTGGTGCTGTGTATTTTGCTTATCCGGAAGTCTATTTCATCTTATATTTATTTCCGCGCCCTCCTATAGATGGTATAATGGGCAGAAAGTCCAGGTTGTGTCTGAAGGAGGGCCAATCCTGCACCTCAAGGATGGTGACATAAGTTCTTTCATTAGAGCAATAACTGTGTTTTTCCCATATGCTAATCTTTGGTCATTGGTAAGGATCCCCACAGTTAGAGCTGCAGCATCCTCTTACACAAGACAGTGATGATATGAGAATGGTCTCTCTCAGTTACGATATATTATATGCATATGTACCACACAGTTCTCATACATTGTTGCTTGCTCCTACTATGTAGATATGAGACTTATACATACATTGGTCCATTTGGTTCCTGGCCTTGTAGATGCATTATAAGAGTAGAACAACATCAAAGATGTATCTTGGCACTGTCACTGCTTTATCTTAAGATGCTGGATCATGAGCTCATGCACAAGCTACATGGTGATGTGCTTTCAATGTCCTGATTCTTTATAAACCAGAAATCCTCCAGGTGAGATGATCCACCTGAACATTTCAGTGGCTCAAGGGTATATGCTTATTAGGTGGCAACTGACTGGCTCTTAAGTTCAGGGTATTGGTTAAGTCTTTAGTTTCACCACAGCTCCTATCCCACAAGGAATTCCCCTTGATGATCCACCTCTGGGTCTTCTTGGCCCCAAGCACTCTGTCATCCTCACTATGATGGCCCTGGAATTTCCATAGATATTCGAGTTATGATTTCCTTTTGGCTGCTGTTTCAGAGAACACAGATTTACTGTTTCTGGCCCTTTATTTGTCAGGGTATACCCTCTGGTCATAGTCCTGAGTCTTGGTGACCTGGTTTATTCCTGGGCAAGATGTTATTTAATTCAAGCCAAGTCACTGTGAAATACATCATTTAAAAAATCTTTCTTGGTCCAAGTAGGTTCTACTTACTTACTTACTTCCTTACTTCCTTACTTACTTATTCAGCTCCTCTAGGCCCTGGAGATACCATAGAGTAGGGGTTCCCTATCCCCAGGCTGTGGACTGGTACCAGTCCATGGCCTGTTAGGAACTGGGACACACAGCAAATAGTGAGTGGTGGGCAAGTCACCGAAGCTTCATCTGTATTTGCAGCTGCTCCCCAGTGCTAGCATCACTACCTCAGCTCCACCTCAGATCATCAGGCATTAGATTCACAGGAGCACTGGATTCTGGTGCTAAAGAGGTTGGGAACTGCTGTCATAGAGAATAAAATAGTCCTAATGTGAACTGGTGTTACAAACTCTACTTTGTGTTTTCGACAAGGTGTTATTGATGAGTGTTAACCACCTCTGATGGGTGCAGCAACTTATGGGTTTCCAGGGTGCCTTTCTCACTACACACAGTATGGGCCTCCACTCTGACACTGCAAACTGGTACCACCTCCCTCAGCTTCACTGAGTCCACCTCAGCTGCTTTTTGGCTGGTCTGCTTCTGTGGCAGTCACCCTTCTTGGCTCAGGCTCATATGTGGACCTATGGAGTGAGGGAGTTAGGAGATGTCTTCTGAAACACCTATTTTTATCCAAACTGGTCTTGAGATAATGGAGGTTACCTGGGACACCTGGGTTCTCACGCCCAGAGCTTATGGGGCATTGCTTTTTCCCTCTTAGTCTACTTCATTAATATCTCGAGTGACCTTCCATCTCCTGGTGGTGGTGAGGCAAGGGCCTTAACCCTAGAAGTGTATGTACTTGTGCATTTATAGTCTTGGCTGGAGGCCTGAGGAATACAGATGGACCTCTTCCTTCTTTCTCTTTTTCGCAAACATGTTGTTGTCTCAGCCACAGGTGCTGGGTTTTACCCACTGCCTCTGTATTTCCTCCTACTCATCACCAGTTTCACTTTTGGATGGTCCCTTTTTTTGAAGCTGGGTTGGAGACTCTTCATTCCTAGCATTGTCCTTCTCAAACTCCACCTGAGCTCACCCATCCTTTCTTCTGTAATTGTCACCAGATCAGCCAGTTATGGAGATAGAGTCCAACTAAAGACTGAATTGAAAGAGAGCTGGAAAATTCTAAAAAAATGTCTCTTTTAAATAGGGAGGTCATAGCACTATAGCTCATAGCACATAGCCTTCAACTTTCAGCCCTAGGCTCGTGGTTGTCCCGATTCCCTGAAAGTGCTATTGGTATTTAGTTCTCCCAGGCTGGAATGCTAATCAATGGACCAATTCATAGAAAGCTCCATCCCAAATGTGGAGAGCACCCCTGCTGATATCCCTATAGCTAGCAAGCAGCCTGTTACATACAGCAAGGAGCACTCTAGTGAAGGCCAGCTCGAACCACAGGCCCTCCCTGCCCCTTAAACTTCATCTCATCTAACCGTCTGGGTCTAGTGTAGCCCACAGTGGGACACGCTGAGGGCCTTATCAGGCCAACTCTGTGACAAGGTGTGGCAGGCTTTTGCTCACCTTGAACTTTCCTTGTTTCTGTCTTCAACCACAAGGTTTTTCTGACAAAATCCTGCCAACTTCTGCCAAATGGGACCTACCAGCCACAAAATCTGAGCTGGATTTAATGAGAACTGTGACATGGTTGTTTCCCCTTCATTATGTTATCAAACCAGTATGCAGGCTGTACAAAGGCTGTTCATGAGGCCAGGATAGCAGTGGTGAGGGTATTTGGACTCCCGGTGCCTTCTTTGTCCCTCCTGGAGGCACTCTGAAGTTCCATGGTTGTGGTAACCTCAGGGAGGGGGGAACCCACCAAGTTAGATCCTTTTAAATCCTCTGCTACCTGGTTCCTGCAGCCTCTTTCTACCTCTATGGCCATAGTTCCTCTTTTGTGCATTTCTCTCCTTCGTGCATTTCTCTCCAAGATTCCATCTCTGTGCAGAACTGAGACACTGGTAGGAAGCAGTTAGCAATCACGGGCCATCAGAGGTCGACATGAGTCGTGGGCACCCAGAAGTTACCAAATGAGAGAGAGGGGGAAGGCATGAGGGCCAACTGTGTTTATGAAATTGCTGATATTCAATCATTTTTGTTCTGCACAAACAGCAATTTAATCTGGTTCACATTAAAACATCAGAAGTTGCTTCAGGAGGGCCGTTGTCCACCTATACTTAAAACAAGGCTATTAGAAGCTTAGGTAGCTTAGGTGAAGGTAACAAGAAACAATTAAATCAGAAAAGACTCCTCTTTAAAATTAGCAACGTTGTAGTTCCAAAAGGTAGTGAGGTGCTGGAGTCTCCTATGAAATCACATACAGCCAGGAAGTAGCTCTTTTCCTGCACAGAAGTTTATAGTTAACTTACACGACTGCCTTTGCTGCTGTGGGAGAACAGCGTAGTACAGCAGAACTCTGTACCTGTGAGACTGGGAAGACAGTGTGGGAACTTTTTCAGAGCAGGTCTTGAAGTTTCATCATTCGATGGGTCTGGATAGCAAGCTGACATAGAGACTGGATGCTGGGGTCTTGGAAATAAGGTTGGTAAAGATTTGGTACTTCCTGGACTAGCCCAGACGATTCCCTGCAAAAACAAAAGGCTGACGTAAGGAAAGCTCGACTGGAGTGCAGAAGGTGAACTGCTACAGACCATGGAATCCTAGCCAAGTCGAATTCTGAGCCTTATCCTCGTCTATAAATGGGAATGACAATATCTACTTGTTAAGACTACGTTCGTCTGTTAGGGCTGCCCTAACGAAGTAACACAGATGCCTTATCAAATGCCACTCAGTGGTCTAAAAAACAAAATTCATTTTCTCACAGTTCTAGAAGCCAGAGGTCTAAGATCAAGGTGTTGGCAGGCTTGGTTTCTGGTGAGATTTCTCTTCCTGGCTTGTAGATGGCTGCCTTCTTGCTGTGTCCTCACACGGCGTCATCTCTGTGGGTGCATGGAAAGAGAGCAAGCTCTTGTATTTCTTTCTCTTCATATGACTCCAGTCCTATCAGATTAAGACTCACCCTTGTGATCTCATTGAACCTTTTTTACCTTCTTATGGGTCCCATCTCCAAATACGGTCACACAGGGGGGTTAGGACTTCATCATATAAATTGGTGGTGATGGTGGGGGGTGCACAATTCTGCCCATAGCAGACTGTTTTGAGAGTGCTCTGAATATGGTAGTATTTTTGATGTGTTTTATAGAAGAGTTCAAGTAGGTTACAGAGAATCCAGTTGATGAAAAAGGATCTGAACAAACCAAGACAAAAATAACTCCTAGATCCTTGGGGAAGAGCTAAAAGTCAATAAATAGCACACCCCTACTCTATATTACCAATATTTTGCTACACTTCTCTTTATGCTTAAAATAGCTGTTTAATAACTACCCAGGGTTCTCTTTCTCAATGCCGCCTTCTCCCTAACTTCCTATATTCAATCAGCCACTATATGTCCCCACTTCCTGTTAGTTCAGGCCTCCACCCTTTATGGCTTAGATATTAACGGTAGCTTCCTCTCTGGTCTGTTGTCTCCACTCAATCTAATACACTCATACCACAGACAGGCTGGTTATGTAAAATATAAAATAGGTCATGTTGCCTCCCTACTTAAAATGTTTCAGTGACTTCCTGTCATTTTTAGGGGACTCTGGTCAAAGTTCAGGAGCCCATACTGAGAAAATTAGGTTAGCAGCCCCTCATAAAGGGTCCCATTGTAGTCAGGCTCAGTGCCTCTGGATGCGCCTCTGATTACGCTCACATCTGCTCAAGACTGCTGCTGCTAGTTTCTTTGGTCATATCAATTGAGATGATTAAAAAGAACACTCAGGGTTTTAGGTACCATTATCCTTAGAGTCTATTATACCAGGCTGTTTGCTCAGTAGGAGTAGCTTAACAAAACTTTCTTTGTAAATTTGGGAATCAAACACTATTTAAACACCCAGTGGCAGAAGTTTCCAAAGGCAACCACAACTTTATCTCCCATCTTGTATGATTTTTTTATGCAAGCCCTTGCCTTTTATCTCATCAGGGCTGGATCTATTTCCCTCTCTGTGGATTCAAGATGGCAGAAGTGACATTGTGTGGCTTCTGAGGCTAGCGCCTAAGAGGCAAGAACAGTTTCTGCTTTTATGCTCACTTAGAAGCCAGCTGACATGCAATAAAAAATGTTGAGAGAAAATACTGAGTGATGAGGCAGCCCATGCAGTGAGAGAGGCAATGCCTGGGAGCTGGACATGTGACATGTGAGTGAAACCTTCTTAAACCTTCCAGCTCACCCCAGCTGTCATCCGACTACAACTTCATGAGATACCCCAGATCTGTAGAGAAGAACTGGCCACCTAGGCCCTGCTCAAACTTCTGCCCCACAGAGTCAGTAGAAATAAATGAGTCATTGGTGTTTTAGGTTACTAGATTTTAAAATTCTTAGATTCACAGAAATAGCTAACCCAAACTACATTTTCTACCAGATTAAGCAATAAAATATACAATTGTATTACAGAGAGCTCTAGTACATCTCCACTCTAGTTTTTATTCATTGTAATAATAGTAAAACAAGTGAAAAGTAGATTCACATACAACTCCACTATTTCAATGCTTTATCTATTTTTACTTTTCTATATACTTTCTAGTAGCTGATAGTAAGCATACAAAATGAAGCACTGTTGTGTTTATCAAGCACATAGATTTTTGCAGTTTTCCCCTCCCCTGGTTTTGTATCTTTCATTTACACATTATACAAGCATTTTTTTGAGATCTACTTAATGCCAGACACTGAAGATTTAGAGTTAAATGACTGCATACTGCTTTTTTAAAAAATATGTTTGACCAAATTTAGATAACTATTCTTTTAAAATTGTTCTTTGAATTGAACACAAATTGATCCAGGTGTTTCTTTTTTGGACTATCTACACATTTTAGCTCCAAAGAAAGTATGGTAGCTTACAGTATGACTTTTGGTATCAAACTGTAAAAATAAAATTACAATTTAAAAGTATCAGGAAAGAAAAATAAATATACTGTGAACTTAGCCTAATAGAATTATTATAATTGAAAATGTTGTTCTAAAATGTCAGGCAAGGCAAAGGAAAACAGTGAATTAGTCATTCTTATCTAATGAAGATGGAGATGCTGACTTCCCCACATGGGAGGGGATGAAAGTGTACCCAGAGGTAAGGAGGTGGAGACAGCCCATGTAGATGGGTTGGTCTTTCAAGGAGCTTGGCTGTGAGGAAGACTAGAGAAGCTAGATAGTGATAACAGAATAGTGATGAGAAAAATTCTATAAAGCAGCAGAAATTGAGGATTCAGGGATAGAGGGGCTGACTAATGGGCCAGGATCCCCAGGAAGGACTAAGGATGGGATCTGGGACTCACTTGGAAAATGAGAGAGTTTCCTGGTAGGTGATTTCTGTTTATTCGGTTTAAATGAGCTGAGAGTGTAGGGGAGAGGGGTTGGAGATTTGAAAAAAATTAGAAAAGTACCAGACACTCCTTGTTGAATCTTCAGGCAGTCTGTTCTAGGTTCAGACTATTAGAGCACCTGAATCCAGGAATACACAGAAGGAAAAAGACAAATCTTGACAGGAATATCATTAGGGACCTGGCTCAATCTTCAGAGCAGGCTCCTGAACTACAGGAGACCCGACCTGTAAGTTCTCTTATAACGAGCAGGTAGCTCAGCCAATGGGACAGCTAGCTGGGAGATTCTAAAGAAAGGAGCAGTTGGTGAGAGGGGGAGGTTCTCTGATGAGCAGAGGCCTTAAGTAGGAAAGGGAAGAAAATGTGGGGCTTCAGAGCTGTGACAATAGAAGCAGGACATAAGTAGTCTAGACAAAATACATTCCTGTAGAAACTCAGCTGCTCCAGTGAAAACCTGGGGTTTAGTCACCGTTCGACACATATTATTGGAGATTTGGCTCTTCATTTAGAGCTAATTGGGATTCAGCCACGAAGTTGTCATTGAAGGAAAAAAAGCAAATTGCCGTGGGCCTAGACACCAACTGTTTTGTTTATCACGAGAGTTGGCAGGTGAGTGAGCGGGGACCTACTGTGGCTTTCCCCCTTTCTTCCCTGTCTTCTCAGGCCCACGAGCTTGGAAGCAGGTGAAGCATTTGCAGGGGAGTTACTTAACCGTTCTAAATCTCAGTTTTCTTATCTGGAAATTGAGAATATTTATTTTATAAAGTTATTCTAAGGAATAAATGAGGTGATGAATGCACTGTCAGTTGATAGCAGAGTGCTCAGTATTTGTATTGGTTCTCGTGTCCCCATATGCCCTTTTAGCTCTTGTTCTTGATCATCCACCTTCCTTGGTGGAATTGCTGGGCAGTCCTGCATCTGTTAGCTTACTTTGGAGCCTGGCTATCGAGATTCCTATGTATGGGCTGTCCAAATGTGACCTGATATTTAAGATAATTTAGAAGTATTGCTGAGTCTCAGGTACTCTTTAAAGAGACTTTTCAGCACTAGCTGTGTCAACTACTGTGTGACAATTTTTAAAATAAAAATACAAAGCATTTTTTAAAAAATCCAGAGAATAACAAGTGTTGGCAAGGATGTATAAAAATTAGAAACTTTGCTCATTGCTGATCGGAATGTAAAATGAAACAGCCACTATGGAAATCAGTGTGGCAAGTCCTCAAAAATTAAACATAGATTTACCACATTATCCAGAAATTTTACTTCTGGCTGTATACTTACAAGAAGTGACTCAAACATATATATGTTCATAACAGCATTATTCACAATAGCCAAAAGGTGGGAACAACCTAAATGTCCAACAAATGGATGGCTCACCAAAGGTGGTATATCCATACATTGGAATATTACTCAGCCATAAAAGGGGATAATTTTGACACATTCTACAAATTGGATAAAACTTGAAGACTCCATAGTGAGCGACATAAGCCAGGTACAAAAGGACAAAGGTGGTATGGTTCCTCCCAGAGGAGCTTACCAGAGTAGTCGAATTCATGGAGATGGAGAGCATAGTGGAGGTTTCCAGGGCCTGGAGAGAGGGGGGAGATGGGAGTTAGTGTTTAATGGATACAGAGTTTCATTCTGGGAAGATAAAAAGCTCTAGAGATGGATAGTGGTGATAGTTGCACAGCAGTGTGATTATCCTTAATGCCACCAAACTGTACACTTAAAAATAGTCAAAATGGTAAATTTTCTGTTATATATAACTTACCACAATAAAAATCCCAAAGCATTAAGTATTCTAAATCTCAAGTTAAGTGATTGGTCGCTATCATTTACAAGAGAGGACAAACTCTCAGTTACCCAAATTAAGCTAATAAAAAGATTTAGAATGTTTTACTCGTAAGGAAAACTAATATATCCAAACTACCAGCACAGAGCTTGCTGTATATAGCCAGTCAGTAAGTGATCGGTATTTTTATTATTAGAAATTATAATTATAATTATAATTCTTGCACGTGACTTCTGTTCTATCCACAACTCTTCAGAGGATTCCTATTATAATAGGAATGTGCAAGAAAGCAAAGGGAATGTTCTACTCCTTTTCTCTGTAGTCTTAGGAAATTTCCTGGCAAAGATACAAAGTATAAAAATTGCCATAGAGCTCCTAGAACAGCCAGACCCTTCCAGAATTATTAAATTCATTTATTTGTTCCTTCCCTTCTTTATTCATTTATCAAGTTTATTAGGTCCTTAATATGTGTAATGGTCTATGTTGGATGACATGGGCATTGTGAATATGAGTAAAGTTTGACTCCTGACCTCCAGGAGCTTATAATCTAGTAGGAGGGATGAGATATACACATGTCACTGTAATGCAGTTGGCATGTTAAAAGGTGGAGAGAGGAATAACCCCACCATGGGTGTGCAAATACTGCTTGTATGTAAAGATATGAAACTGAGAGCTGGTGGTGCATCTAAAACTTGAGTAGGCGTTTCGGATGTGCTTAGGATTCCTGGCACCTGCTCTCACGTTCTGACCCTGTGTTCTCTCTGCTTTCCTTCCCTTTCTGAGGTGTGGTCAGAGTTCTCCAGGTCTTGGAGCGTGCTGTCCTTTGAGAGGCTGAGCAGATGGCTGCAGCAGCGGTGGCGGGACTGATCCCTGTGTTACACTCTGTGGCCGGTGACAAATCCGGCTACTACCTCGGGCGGCAGCTGTGGTTTGGCTTCATCGCCGTGTACGGAGTGGTGGTGTATGTAGTCCGCATGCCCTGGTCCCTCATTCACGAAGATTTCTGGTGCCATGGCAATGTCACCAATCCTTGTTTGATTGAGTGTTTTGAACAAAGTTTTAGCAGTCCCGTAGTGGGAATTTGGTATTTTTTTTTCTTCATCTTCCTGGCCCTCTTCTTCCTCATGGAATTCTTCATGGCTCAGATTCGGCATAAGCAGATCAAGGTCAAGTCAGTGGAGTCGGTGGCAGGTGAAGTGGAGGAAGGTTCCATGGTGGGAATCCAGGAGCACGTACCCTCTCCAAAGAAGTCGATCCTGAACTTCCACCAGGAGAAGATGCTTTTGCTTTTGTACCTCCTTTACTTTCTCTTGCAGGTTGGCTCACAGTGTGTGTTTTTGTTCCTTCTCATGTTCCAACACCTGCCCCTGGTGAGCCAAGCCATTATTCATTGTAGAACCGATAGCTGCCCTGGACCCTACCTATGCCTGATCAGGGGGACCATGGAGAAGCGGATGTCCATCTACACCCTCATCACCTTGTCCTTCATGGTCATCCTCTTCTGCTCAGGTTTCTTTATGTACAGTATCCATCATTACCTGTTAAAGGGGCTATCAAGTGCTAAGTTTTGGTTTGACTGATGTTTTGAAATTCTTAACACGAGTCTTTCCTCCCTTGCACTAGGAAGTTTGTGTTCCTCTAGATATCATGTCTGGGGCAGAGCTTTCTCTTGCTAACCTTCTTCGCTTTCTTCCTTTATCAAATAAACATTTGTTGTTCTTGTTTTCTCCCTCTCCATCCAGGCTCAGGTTGTCTAACTGTGGGGTGGGTGGCATGCACTTGATATCATTTCAGTGTTATTTCTCAATGTGCTATCTGATTTGGTCCTCACCAGCAGCCTGTGACATTGAGCTTGCTATTTTATTCTTCCAGTATGTTCAAATAAGGAAGAGTTTTCATTATCTTAGAACTATGAACTGTAAAGAGTCAGACGGGATTGACTGACTTCTGCCATGCCTCCCCAGAACTGGTTGTAAATACAGAGGAGATAATTCTTCTCCATAGGAAAACCCTCAGTGGGACTTGCAGGGGCGGTTCCCCAAGTTTCTAGGTGTGGGCCTAGTCTTGCCACCTCAACTGAAACTCCAGGGAAGACTGAATAAATCAAGATGAGTCTCTCTTGGGAAAGACTGTGTGTGGCCAGGATGGGGATGAGGTTCTGTGGGAGCAATGAACTGGGTCTACCGTGCCCAGAACTGTGTCTCACTCCCAGACATGATCTGTCTATTTTGAGATATATTGGAGCTCAGCTCAGGTACACTGACCTTGCTTTGGGTCTCCCTGCTGAATCCTGTAGTTTATAAGCACAAGGTAGTTGGACCAGATATGGCCAAAGCTCTTCACATTTGGGGAGGGACAAAGATGGGGATCAGAATGAAGATGTTACAGGGCATGGGTAGCTAGTTACCTCACCCTATGCAGGTGGGTCATCCCCAGGAGTAGTTTGAGTGACTATCCTGTGCCCGAGGCTTGGATTCCCTCTAGGGGCTTGGCATGAGATGTGGAGCAGAGGGCAGTGCCTAGAGCCCATCCTTGCTGGGTACAGTCTGTGCTGTTCAAGCCATCACTTAGATGAACGCAGCTGGGATTTTCCTCGCCTATAGTCTTGGTCTTTAGGCTGATTCTGGCAGATAGACTCCAAGGTGGCCTGCATGATTTTCTGCCTCCTTGTGTCCATGCCTTTGTGTAATCCCTCCCTTCAGAGTGCAGGCCGGAACTGTAACTTGCTTCTAGCCAATAGGTTGTCACTTCTATGATTGGGACATATTATGTAAAATTCCATTCTAGCAGGCTGGAGAGAAAAATTCCCTTTGTACCTGTGGAGGGAGACGCATAGCAAGGAACTGCAGGCAGCTTCTTAGAGCTGAGAGTGGCCCCTGGCTAGCAGCCAGCAGAAAAATGGGGTCCTCAGTCATACACCGCTAACAACTTTGAAGTGGATTCTTCCCCAATCAAGCCTGAAGTTCAGGAGAACACAGTCCAGGTTTTCCACAGATTTCACTTATGTGAGATCATGAACAGAAGAGAACCCATGCCTGGGCTCCTGATCCACAGAAACTGTGAGATAATATATTTGTATTGTTTTAGCTACTAAGGTTGTTGGAATTTGTGACATAGCAATGGAAAATTAACAAACTGACTCCAGGGTGCCCACAAAGGTACAAGAGTCAGTCTGGGCTGAGTGTTCTCGGCATCCAGTCTGTAGATGCATGCTTTTCTTCTATCCCCCAAACAATTCTCATTGGCTTTCTTCTAACAGCTGGCATGGCCACATCCAAGGGGCTTGTACAAGTCTTAGCAGAGAGTGCCAGAGATTGAGGCCGCTGATGCTTCCACCCCTTCTCCCTAGATAAGAAAGCCTTGGGAAGAGGCTCACTGTCCTGAAAACCTCTTCTAGTTCTGAACTGGTCTCAGCAAGGTGGGACCTGAGGTCTCAGCTCCTTCAGCTGTACCTCCTGTCACACAAACCCTACCAGGCACAGAGCCTGACAGTTGGAGCTGCTGTGTGCCATCTTTGACTATCATCCTGGGCTGGACATCTTTGTACGCAATGTGTGCAGGGCTTAGTGAGGCCCTCTTTTGAACCTCAACTGGGCTTGTGGGTAGACCACACCCTATGGGCGAGGCTTTACCCAGTGCATGCTTTCACTTGTGTAGTGGAGCATTTTAGGGGTGAATCAGAGCCAAGTGTTGCTGTGTACCCAGTGCCTAGAACAGTGTTTGGTACACAGAGACTCAACAAATATTTTTTGGACAAATGGAGTACAACCA